>VDFB02112640.1:40233-59023 GCA_007258455.2 Sequoia sempervirens
AGAGAATTTGCAATTGAGTTCTTGGACCTATACACTTGTTTGATATTGAATGCATCAAGGCTTTCTATCAAGTCCCATACTCTATTTCGATAGCGGCCCAACCTCTTGTCGTGACAAGCAAACTGCTTCCTTACTTGGCGAACCACGATGTCGGAATCTCCGATGGCATGTACAATCTTGGCTCCCTTCTGAATTGCTAGGAGCAACCCATGAATTAAAGATTCATATTCAGTAACATTATTGGTGCATGAAAACTGGAGCCTGTAGGCACCCAAATAAGCTTCTCCTGTCGGGCTAACTAATTCAAATCCGGCTCCATTACCTTTCTTCGACTTTGATCCATCGAACCTCAAAGTCCATACTTGATTCTTTGTAGGAGTGCTGGGAGACTGGACATGTGTATCCTCTTGATTGCATGCCTCTGAAACCTCTTCTTCAATCTTTGACTGAATTGTATTATCTTTTACAAGTTCCTCTATTAAAATATTGTTTTCTTCATTCATCTTCTGACATTTTTCTTGCACTAAAGTCTGTGGGACGAGCCTTGCAACTTGCTCTAGTGCCACTTTGCACATGGCACAAGTAATCTCGGAATGAAATGCTTCATGTATTCTGCACCAGTTGGGGAGTAGCAAATTCTTGATGGAAGCATCTTTACCCAACTCCGTTTCTTGTTTCACACTATTCATGACAAAATCCTTGAAGTTTTCAAACGTTCCTCCACTTTCACTATCACTAGAATCACTTTCAATCAACACTTCGGTGGAGGTCATGGCATCTTCTAAAGTCTTCGCCTACTTGGGCTTTGCATCAATAATACTTCTGTTGATGTTTATATGAGCCTAAACGTCTCTACAAACATAATTTCATTATCTTCACCATATTTCGTGATCATCAATTTAAGCCTGGGTGTGCTGTCAATCTTGATCTGATTTGGGACTCCTCTCCATGGAAGCCACATGTGGGAAAAATCAGTTGCAATATATCCATTCAACTTTCTTGCCCAATCTCTGCTCAGCAACATGCCATACCCATCCGGTATATCAACTACTGATATGTCAATGCAGCTTTGAACTCGGGGGTCAGCTGACAACTGCATATGAATGTTATTTAATTCACCGACAACTAGAACCTCAGTTTTGTCTAGCTGGGTCACTTTCTTGGTAGTTTGAAGCGGTACTATACCCAATCGCTGACACACCTTCAGTGGCATGACGTTGCTTGAAGCACCGGAGTCAATCAAACAATTGTGCAATAGTTTTCCAAAGATTCTAACTGACACCAGGAATGGGGCTTAGCTCATCCTTCCGTAGAATACCAATCGCTTTTCTTTCTTTCTCCGGGTATTATTCTCTTTCTCATTCTTTTTTCATCCTGCTAGGAACTGATTATCACGAGTAACCTTCTGTGTTTGCTCTTGCTTTTGCTTTGTAGGAAAATTGAATCTAACTCTTCTTTTATCTTCAGTTTTCGACTTCTCAGGCTCGCTTGGAAATCCTTGTACCATTCCCACAAAACCTTGAGACTGTTGTGGAGTCTCGCAAGTGTTGAATGGCGCGTGAGGCGCCTCTTCTACCATATTTGCACTCTGTGTAGGACAAGACTGTGTGCTCACGGGAGGGTTCCTCGATGAACTAGGTGCTTCCTGAGAAGTGCTCTTCACAGCAGATGTTTCATACAAACTTCCTAGGATTGTGTCTCTGACTTCTGAAATCTTCATTAACTCATATAAGGGAAGACTGACTTTTATCTTCTTAACCTCATCCAACACATAGGAACTTAGCCTTTTCATATCATCTCTCCAAAGATTTTCCTTTTGTGGACGTTGCATTAAGTGGATCGGCTGCTGGACAGTCTGTTGTCCATTTCTATTCTGCATCACATTTTGTTGCTTGTACTCTGGAGAGTCCCGAGGCACATTTGGATTATTGCTCGCATTTGGATTTGGTGGAGTTGAGAAATTATTCGGAGGAATTGATGAGGTTAGAGGCTCTTTCTGATGATAAGTCCTCTGGTACACTTTGGGTGCTCCTCCAGATGTCTAAAACGCTTGCACCTCTCTTCTTCCTTCTACCAAAACGTTGTTATTAAGAGGTGGGAAAACATAATTGTCTTGGCCTAGAGGCTCCTCTGAATATGTATCTTGAACTTCTGAATATACTTGAGCCTCTGAATAAACTTGAGTCTCTTCAGCTTGATTATCTGGCGTCCCCACGGGACCATTTGCCGAAGCTGGCGGGAATCTGTGGTTAATAGATGGCGGCATGTAACTTCGGTATCGAGGCGAGACATTAACTTCTTCTAGAATTAAAGCCTGGTCATATCTTTGCACCGGGACAATTTCATATCCTGTAGTTGGAGGATTCTCACTACCTTCTGTGCTCTTTACTTCTCCTTTGAAAATATCAACAACTACTTGAAATTCATGGCACTATAACTCTGAGTGCTGACTTGTATTGTGAAGTTGACACCATCCTGACATGGCAGCTTCTGCCAAATAAACTCTGTGAGCGGGATGGTTCTCAGGAGGTGGTGGATTATCTAACGATGACGGCACGCCTCCGTTGTTGGGCCCTGTATTCCAGGACCTCTTTTGATATCCTTGATTGTTATTCCGATACCCATGACTATTGTCGTGGCCATGTCCTTGATGGGCATCTTGATGGTGTGGAGGATTATTTTGATATCCTCAATTGGCACCTGGATGTGCTTGATAATTCTTCAACATGGATTGCATTTGGTTATTTTGATTTCTAAGGTGAGTCACCTCAGATGACAGCCTCTTCATTTGTTCTACCAATTCTTTCATTTCGTCTTTCTCCTCTTGTGTCCTCGCTGGTGGCACTGTGTTCTGGAGATAGACAGGCTGTGTCACTGGAGTCTGGGACAAGGGTATCCCAGGATGGAGAACTAACTGATTAGATGGTGCCGGAACTGGATTCAATGATGGAATTTGCTGGTTCCATGTCGAACCAAGCGTCTGCATCTGATTATTTGCAGTAGTCAAGCCTGTGTACAAAGAAGGCCCAGTTATGTTTTGTCCCATATTTTGACTTACTTCCACAGCCTTTGCATATGCTTGGTTCATATTGGCTAGTGCCGGATGAGCTTGTCTTACAAACATTGCGGTCAATGGGTCTAAGGCTGCATAATAGTTTTCCCTAGCATCTGCAACAACGTATGGAGTACGTAGCCTTGTGAGAGCTTTCTGGAATCTGTTGTTGAATGCATGAATAGGTTCTTTGTCTTGTCTTCTTACTTCTGTGAATTGGCGGAAAAGCTCTACTGGGGTAATGGGAATACCAAACTTTCCAATGAAAGCTTCTTTCATCTACTCCCATGTTCTTATGGACCCAATTGGCAAATGTATGAACCAAAAGTGTGCTTCTTCTCCCAAAGAATACGGGAACAGTCTGCAAGCTACATCTGCGTATGCAATTTGTCTATTTCGCAAATGATCCTCGAACATCTTGATGTGATCCTCAGCAGAACGATTTGGATCATTGACTTGATACTTAGTGCAGAAATGCTCCGGATTCTTCGGCATGTCGTGGTAATCAGCAAACTCAAGAGGGGACGGATTAGTAACCAGCCAAGTAGCGCAATTTGGAGCGGGTTGGCCTCCTGGTTGACCTCCTGGTTGAGCCATTGCTTGAATTGGCTGCCGCCTTTGATATACAATTACTGGGGCTGTTTGTTGTTGTTGGGGTGTAGTAACTTGGACTGGTTGTTGTTGTTGAATAAACACCGGTGTAGTAACTTGGACTGCTCTTGGTTGAGCAAATCTTGAAACACTTGGTGGAGTTTTGAACAAACTTGAAATTTCTTCTCCGCTTTCTTCACTTGACTGAACTTCTTCGTTTGATAAAATTTCCTCACTTGACTCAACTTCTTTACTTGAATGACTTTCTTTCTTCTTTCTTGCTCGAGTAGGTAGTTCTAACTCCACAAAGTCTTTGGATGAATTTGGCACGGACCTCAAAATTCTTTTCAACTTATCGGGCGAGAATGAACTGATACGATCCAGGATGTAACTGCTTATCGGCGAGGTGGGGGAGTAGGAGCGAGTGGTTGTCTTTGATTTAGCAAATCTCTTTCAATTGCAACTTGAATCTCAAGAGCCTTCTCTTCTTCCTCTTCCAATACAAAGCAAGTTCGCATATACTGAGCGTAGTTCTCCTTTGTCTTCTACGCGAGATTGTTCAGTCCTGAAAGAATGTCTTCTTGATCGTCATTGAATCCCAAATTAGGCTGCAACACTGGAAATATCTCTCTATGCGGTAACACCATCTTTACTCATGATAATTTCTTCTCCAATGAATTTCTTTTTGAATGAAAATCCCTTCTTTACTTGAATGTTGTTGTTAACTGCAAAGAAACCTGGGAGGCCCTCCTTCTAGCGCCAGTTTCCTATTGATGTGATTTTCGTGACTGCACCAATCAGCAGAACGAAATTGTCCGAAGGCTACTCCATTCTCTCTTGATCAAAGTATTCCGTGCACTAAGATTGCGAGAAAGTTCGCACGTTCAACTCCAAGGTTCCGAAATACTTGGAATACCCTCAGTTGGTTTCATGTGAATTGTTGTTTTCACGAGGGGACTTACACAATTGTTCAGGCTACTTGCAGTTAACAGTAAATGGATGATTGGAAGGGATTTGTGCAATGCGGATGATTTAGCAATAAGTACGTTTTCCTAAGATTAATCGAAGATGAACTGAAAGTAAATGAGTGTAAGGGTAAGAAGATTCTAGATTCTATTCTAAGGTGAGATGTGGGATCAATCTTAACAGCTTCAACCAAACTCTGATCTGCCTCATGCTGGACAGCTTACACAAAGTAGGTGCAATCTTCAAAGGGATAGCGAGTAATTTTAAAGTCACAACCAAATATCAAGATACCGTCAAAACGATGCATACCAAGACATGAGCTGCAACTGAAGTTAAGCTTATGAAATTCTCCAGTAGACCACGCAAGGCAGACTTGCCGTCAGCAAGCCGCTAGTGGTGTGGAATGAAATGAAGTGCCTTGATCAATGCCACACATCCACAGCGACTATCTACTTGTATGAAATGAAAATGCTACTTCTTAAACTACTTTACGCTATCTTACGCTACTTGGAATTGAAGGGACGAAGAAACATGGCTAGCTAAACACAATGAAGACAAATTTCACCATCAATGAAAAGATCTTCTATTATGAAAGTGTTACACAACAATTTCTTACAAAAATTTTCAAAGGAAAACTTTCCTTCTCCTCCAAACTATGCTAAACTATCAAGCAAAATGTCAACTCTACTCTACTCTCTACTCTGATCTCCAATCTCTAGTTCTGATTCTAATTCTAATGCCTTACAAATGAGGGGGACTCCCCCTTTTATAGATAGCCCGGTCCAAAGGACGGCTAGGGTTACAATCAAAAGAATGGCTAAGATTAAGCCACCTCAGCCCTAACCCTAAAAACTGCCAGAATGGGGAGTGGTACATTAAATGAATAAAAGATTCCCACTCACTCCCAAAATAGTAAAGGCAATTAATGCCAATAATCAGTCTTCTAGAAGATCATCGTCCAGTAGTGCATTCCCATTCTCCTTCTCTCTGGCTGCAAACTCAATGAACCTGCCAAGTACAGCCTCAACCTCCTAAACTGAAATGGGTGGAATGCAATCAAGCTGGAACTCTAACACCATAACTGACTATTCATGCCTTGCACAAGATTTTCTCCAAGCGACTAGGGAATCCTGCGTGCTCTAGATCAAGCTGGAGAAAGTGGAAGTGTTCTCAAAGTCATCTTGTACGAAGGTCTTCATGCCTACCCCTCAAATTATTAACAATCACCTCATCTGGATTCAACCGCCTAGCAAATATAGCCTCGAAAGTATTGTAGACTCCATCAATGATATTGGCCATAGCCTTTCGTACTCTATTTGAATCCGCCTGTGCTGCATCGAAGAAACCACGTCCCGTGATTGCTGAAGAATACCATCTAGAAAAGTCATACCTGTCATTCTCCTAAATGACCCCTCCATCAATCAGCAACTGCAAAGGAACATGTCTCAATGCCTCAAGATGCTGAATTACTTTGCTCTGATAAATAAAAGCATCACCCCAGGCCTGATCAACTGCCTCCATCCGTGCCAAAACACTAGGAGCCTGCTGAAAAGCAAGAGCAAGGTCTTCCATAAATTTTTCTGTCTCAACACGAACTCCCGTGACCCACTTATCTGCCTCCTGTGCCATCTTCCTGTTGATATGTTTTTCGTGACCGCACCAACGCAGAATAAAGTTGCCAACGGCTTCCCTATTCTCTCTTGATCAAAGTATTCCACACGCTAAGATTGCAAGAAAGTTTGTGCGTTCAACTCCAAGGTTCCTTTAATGCGAATAGGCTCAGTTTGGCTCGATGTGATTTGCTGGTATTTCAAGGGGACTTACAGAATTGTTCGGCAGTTGACAGCAGACAGCTGACTAAGGGTTTTCATGTAATTCGAATGATTTGGCAGGTGAGCACGGGATTCCTAATACTAATCGGAAAAGTGCGGAAAGTAAAAGGGGGTTTAGGGCCTAAGAAACTAACATTTTATTCTAAATGCAGGATATGTGGAGCTTCGTTTCAATAGACTTCAACCGGATTTCACCTAGCCTCCGTCGGACAGCCTCAGCAAAATCGGTGCAATCTTCAAGGGAAATAGCGAAAGATGTTCAAGTTATGACTTAACATGCATACACCATCACAACGACGCATATAAGCATATAAATCACAACCGAAGTTAAACACAAAATAATGTCCAGTTGACCACACAAGGCGAACTTATCATCAACAAGCCGCTAGTGGTATGGAGTAAAGCGAAGCTATCTCAATGAAACACCACACATCAAAGTAAGCTACTTGCATGAATTTAAACTACTTGGATACGAAAGGAAGAAGAAACCTTGCTAGCATTTCATGACAAGACGAATTTCATCATCAATGAAAAGATCTATTATCATAAAATGTGTTACACAACAATCTCTCAAAAGTTTTCAAAGGGAAAACTTTCTTTCTTCTCCAAATGATGCAAAATGCTCTACAATGCTACACTATCTAGCTCTAATGCTCTCTCAATGTCTACTCTCCAATTCTAATCTAATTCTAATCTGATGATACAAATGAGGGGGACTCCCCCTTTTATAGCTAGCCAAGTCCCAAAGGACGGCTAGGGTTACAATCAATAGAGTGGCCAGAATCGTGCCACCTCAGCCCTAACCCTAAAAACTGCCAGAATAGGGAGTGGTACATTAAATGAATCAAAGATTCCCACTCACTCCCAAAGGCGCACCAGAGTTTTCATGGGCGGCACTGTGTTCTGGAGATAAACAGGCTGTGTAACTTGCGTTTGGGACAAAGGCGCGCCAGGATGGAGAACTAGTTGACTTGATGGTGTCTGCACTTGATAAGCGGGCTGTGGGATCGCATTTAATGCCGGAACTTGTTGATTCCATGTTGAGCCGAACATTGGCATTTGATTGTTTGTCGTAGCCAGGCCGGTGTAGAGTACGGGCCCAGTTATATTCTGTCCTAAACCTTGACTTACTTCAACAGCTTTAGCGTAAGCTTGATTTATATTTGCTGGAGTGGGGTGAGATCTTACGAACATTGCAGTCAAAGGATCAAGTGCTGAATAGTAGCTTTCTCGAGCGTCATCAATGACATAGGCAGTGCGTAACCTATTGAGGGCCTTTTGGAACCTATTGTTGAATGCATGAATGGGCTCTTTGTCTTGTCTTCTTACTTCTGCAAATTGACGATATAGCTCTACAGGGGTGGCAGGTATACCAAACTTTCCGATGAAGGCCTCCTTCATCTGCTCCCATGTCCTTATAGACCCTATTGGTAGGTGAATGAACCAAAAATGAGCCTCTTCTCCCAAAGAATATGGGAATAGGCGGCAAGCCACGTCAGCATACCCAATTTGCCTATTGCGTAGGTGACCTTCAAACATCTTGATATGGTCCTCGGCCATGTAGTTAACATCATTGGCAATGAACTTAGGACAAAATTTTTCAGGATTCTTTGGCATCTCATGGTAATCTTGAAATTCTAGCGGAGATGGGTTGGTAACCAACCATGTAGCACCGTTTGGAGCGGGTTGACCTCCTTGCTGACCTCCTGGTTGACCTCCTGGTTGAGCCATTGCTTGAACTGGTAGTCGCCTTTGATACACAATCACTTGGGTTGGCTGTTGTACAACTTGTTTCGGTTGAGCAAACCTCGAAGCACTAGGTGGAGTTCTGAACAAACTTGAAATTTCTTCTCCGCTTTCTTCGCTTGGCTGAACTTCTTCGTTTGATAAAAATTCTTCACTTGACTTGACTTCTTTGCTTGAATGAACTTCTTTCTTCTTCCTTGATCTTGTAGGTAGCTCTAACTCCACAAAATCTTTATATGAACTGGGCGTAGACCTCAAGATTCTCTTCAACTTGTCTGGCGAAAATGAAGTGATACGATCCAGGATGTACTATTTCTTTTAGTGGCTGCGCGCGAGATTCTTCAATCCTGAAAGAACACCATCTTGTCTCATGATAACCTTCTCCAATGGAACTCTTTGTGTATTTCAAACCCTTTCTACTTCAACACAACTGTATGCTGTAGCTGTTAATCGCCCTCCCTCTAGCGCCAATTCTGTTGATGTGTTTTTCGTGACCGCACCAACGCAGAATAAAGTTGCCAACGGCTTCCCTATTCTCTCTTGATCAAAGTATTCCGCACGCTAAGATTGCAAGAAAGTTCGTATGCTCAACCCAAGGTTCCTTTAATGCTAATAGGCTTTGGCCCGATGTGATTTGGTCGGTATCAAGGGGACTCTACGTAATTGATCGGGCATGACGTTGCATACCGACTATGGTTTTCATGTAATTACCGACGGCGTGTGAGCACCGGACTTTAATACCAATCAAAAGCGGAAAGTAAAAGCGGGGTTTAGGGGCCTACAGATCCAACATTTTAAGCCCCTAAAATGCGTGATATGTGGGAGCTTCAAGCCAATAGACTTCAACCGGATTTCACCTAGCCTCGGCCGGACAGCTCTCAGCAAAACGGCAGGCAATCTTCAAGGGAAATAGCGAAGATGTTCGTTATGACTTAACATGCATACACCATCACAACGACGCATATAAGCATATAAATCACAACCGAAGTTAAACACAAAATAATGTCCAGTTGACCACACAAGGCGAACTTATCATCAACAAGCCGCTAGTGGTATGGAGTAAAGCGAAGCTATCTCAATGAAACACCACACATCAAAGTAAGCTACTTGCATGAATTTAAACTACTTGGATACGAAAGGAAGAAGAAACCTTGCTAGCATTTCATGACAAGACGAATTCCATCATCAATGAAAAGATCTATTATCATAAAATGTGTTACACAACAATCTCCTCAAAAGTTTTCAAAGGGAAAACTTTCTCTCTTCTCCAAATTATGCAAAAATGCTCTACAATGCTACACTATCTAATTCTAATGCTAATACTCTCTCAATGTCTACTGTCTACTATCTAATGAATTACAAATGAGGGGGACTCCCCCTTTATATAGCTAGCCAAGTCCCAAAAGACGGCTAGGGTTACAATCAATAGAGTGGCCAGAATCGTGCCACCTCAGCCCTAAATAATATTGCCCTAAAAACCGCCACAGAGGAGAGTGGGGTAATAAATGCGCCATAATGTCCACCATCATCCTTCTAGAAGATTCCATTTGTAGACACGTTCACACTGTTCTCGATTCTTCTTTCTTGGCGTTGTTCTTTGATTTCTTCCACTTGAGGGTCTTCATCTTCGTCACTTTGAGTTATACTAAGTCCCAACACTTAGTCATTTTCTTGCAACTTTTTCTCCTTCGAGATTGAAACTCATCTTCCTCGTGCTTCCACTTCAAGTCATCACACTAAGTCATCATCGTTTGGCCTCGACGTTCCTCCTGCAAAACAAGCAAGGAGAAGGGGATCAGATCATTTCATAATATAAATTCAACTTACTCACCTGATTCTAGCACTTTGATCTTCAAGGGCTCATCGTTTTCACTAGCCAACTTTTGCCTTCTTCATGATTCCTCATGCCTTAGCCAAATTTTGATCCATCTTCTTCAAAGGCGTATCATCCCTTTGACAGTATCAACTTCAACTGCATCTTCAAGAAATTCATTTCACCTGCTGGAGCTCTGACAACCTTGGTTTTATTCACCTCTGGCTCAAGGAAACTATCTTCACGAAGGATTTTCACCTTGAAAACACATTTTCTTCACATTTGCCTTAGAAAATTTTCACATCTCCCTTAGGAAATTCATCAACCTGGCGCCCATCAAAAATATCCATCCTGAAGGCCGCAGCAAAGCATGGAAGGCTTTAAAATCAACTCCTCATCGACAATCTTCGATACCCAGAAGAAAATTTTCTCCAGAACGCATCGAACCCATGGGTCCCCAACGAACGGGTTCATTTAATTTTTCTTGAATTTTGAACCTTAGAAAATATTCTTTCATCAAATTTATTCTCGTTCTTTGATCCCCTCTGAGAATTTTGCTCTGATTTGGAAAAAATTTATCAATCTTGTGGAGCTGGCATTCACTGACTTCATCTTTGGCGGCCCATCTGTGCTTCAAGAAAAATTCCATCACCCCTCCAGACTTAAGCATTTTTTTTTCTCCAAGGGAGAAAATATTTTGTGCCTTAGAAAATTTGAATCACTTATCATTTTTTTTTTTTGAAATTTGCCTTAGAAAATTTTATTCATTTTCAATCCATCTTACCAGTGGAAATATCAACTTCGCTTAGAAAATTTTTCATAGAGATGCCTGGCACATTTTATTTTCTAGCCACCACTTCGTATTTAACTTCACACTTAGAAAATACTTTCACTTGAAGCTCCAACGCCCTTTAGAAAAAAAGTTTCATATCACATCATCCTACATTTCATCCTAGGCGCAAATAGCATGAGCAAGAGGATATGCCTAGCATTTTTTTTTTTCTTGGCACCATTTTCCAACACTTAGGCATTTTATTCTCTAACGCCTAGCACATTAATTTCACTCACCACCCTCAAACATTTCAACGCCTTAGGAAATATTTCTAACACCTTATAACTCCCTTCAACATAGGCGCATATCACACTTTGAGAGGAAATCGCCTATCATTTGCCTTGTGTTTACCACGCCATGAAGTGTCTTTCACTTTATTTACCACCTTTTACTCCATCCACTTACCTTTTAACTCCTCAACATGGGCGCATTTAGCATAGGGAAGAGGATGGGCGCATTTTGAGGTGAGAGGAGGATGAGTTTTGTTGACTTGTTGACTCCTTAGCTGCATGGGCGCATTTAGCATAGGGAGGTGGATGAAACACATGCAACGCCACCTTGCCTTCCTTATTTTGTCTTCACTTGCCATGCTTTGGGCGCATTTCTTATGTGGAGGAGGATGAAAACATTCAACGCCTTCAACAAGTGACTCTTCAGCTTCCTAGATTTTGTCTTCACATGGCAGCTTTTGGGCGCATTTTGCCCATGTAGGAGGATAAAAAAAAGTTGACTTCGCTTTGACCCTCTTGAACTTGGGCGCATTTCAGCATGTGTGGAGGATGACACATTTCCAACGGCCAGCCTTGACTTCTTGTTGGGCGCATTTGCTACATGAGAGGGATGGGCGCAAATGGAGGGTGGTGGAGGATATCTCCATGCCTTAGAAAATTTTTTTCTCATCAACCTCTTAGAGTGGGCGCATTTAGGCTAGGGAGCAGGATGAAGTTTTAACTTAGAATTTTTTTAGCATGCAAACTCTCAAGATAGGCGCATTTGGGCTAGGCAGGAGGATGAACTCAACACTTAGAAAATTTTCATCAACTTATTTCTCCTTGGGCGCATCTGAAGTAGGCTACAGGATGAGACTCAGACTTAGACATTTTTTTTTTACCTTCCTCTGCCAGCGTTCATGCCCCTGCTATTTATAGTAAATCCTCTGATTCTCAAACTTCGAAAGCTCAGATTGCTATGAAATTTTAAACACTGGATCCTCGCGACCTGGTTAGCCTGTTGACATTGCCATTTTGAGCTGACTTACTAAAAATAGCACATTTTGAGAAGTGTTTTGCTATTTATAGTAACCTCTCGGTTTTGGTACCTCCACAGCTCCGATTTGAATGAGATTTGAATGAGGCGCTCCTCACCACGTGACCTGTTGGCTGACACTGACGCATGCAACTGATTTACTATTTTTAGCATGTTTCCAAATTGACTTACTATAAATAGTAAGTGCTCCGATCGACCTGAAATTTCACCAGCAGATAGCCTGAAGAACGCTGATCGCGGTGGTTTACACCGGATTTTGAAGATTCTGAGTTTTTATGCCTATTTTTAGGCTCCAAAGCTGGAAACCCTAATTCACTCTGCATGTGTATCAAAAGATCTCCGTTTGCTCTCGTTTCTGCGACACTGCGATCAGCTTGTGACTCTAAACTGTCAAGGGCTACCGTCGACACCTCGCTAAAAATAGCAAGTTCCTTACCGGTGAGAATCTTCATTTGCATGTCACACCATCGCGAAGCTCTCGAAAAACCCATCAGGAATCACCTGACATGCAAAAGAAACCCCGACATGCAAACCCTAAAAATAGCCTCGGAAGGCCGAATCCTGAAAGTAATTGTCTTGTCTTGCATGTTACATCATCGTGAAGGTCTCAAAAAACCCAGAAGGAATATCCGCATACGTAAAGAAAATTCTCTCAAGACTGACTCCTCGAATTCGTGGATATTCTAAGCCGGATCAAGTAAAATAAAAGTTATCCGTTTTACTCAAATTTTGCACGCTGAAAGGCCTGATATACTCAATGCAAGCAGATGATCGGAATCTTCAAAATAGCCGCAAATTGCCTCAATTTCACACTTACTAAAATAGTATAAATTTTGTTTAGACTGGCCGAAGCATACTGACAAGAACGTTAAGCTCAAGTTTCAAGTTATTCACCCTATTCGGCCTCAAATTGGTTGGGAAAGACTCAAACCCTAATTTCAGACTTGGCCAAATCCACACTTAAATTCACTGACGGGCGCAACCCCAGAAAGTAGACCATCAGAAAAGAGACAGACAGAGAGAGAGAGACCAAAAACCAAAGCCAAAATGACCGGAATGGAGCAAAAATTAGGGGTCCCCATCTGAATGGGGCGATGTGTGAAAAAGGTCACAACACTTCCCTAACTCCAACAAGCCACTGATTGACTCTCTAGGTATGTCAGCTGGAAGTTCTATCGCTGGAATCTCCTACCCACGAGGACGAGACAACTGCTGCACATATCCTATCAAATACTTATGCTCTCTTTTCAACTTCTTGTACTTTCCTTCCTTTTTAAATAATCTGTCCTTGAGGGCGTGATAGAAGTTATCGCATTCCTCTACAATCTGTGCACCTGTGGGGCGTCCTAACTCCAGAGTTGTGACCACATAGTTTTCTGGCACTGCTTCATCTCGATCACAATCAACCTATGGCACAACCATGTGAAGGGTGCGGGAACCAGCCTCATCAGTTGATATCTTTGAAAACTTTCGTGCTCTCTTCTTTTGTGGAGGTGCGCTGATCCTGTTCAAAAACTCTTCCATTTCAACTGCTGGATCAATCTCTTCGCTGGGGCTTCTTCTCATCCTATCTCTGAGCCAATTAGGTACTGTATATTGTATATCAAATGGTTGTTGTTCTTCTGCCTCTACTTCAACGACTTGTTCAACTTCAATATCATTCTGGCGAGGCTCGTCGTCCTCAAGTGGCTGAGTATCTCCTAGAACTATATCATCATCATCTTCCAAAGCGTCTCTAATTCTTGCTGAAACCGAGGGTTAGTAGTAGTCCCCTTATCATCTTGCTGATCATCTCTAGCAAGTGCGTTGATGCTTTGGCCAACTGATTCTCTCTGTGGTGGCTGATTATTTTCTTGTACCGCTTGCACCTGATTCAATGCATCTCTTTGATCAGCAAATAAAGAAACCTCATGTATGCTTGGAGAACGTGTCTCCAATGGCGTGGGTGATTCAACTGCAACTCTTGGAGGTTCTGGCTGAACAGGCTCTTGCTGAACTGGCTCTTTCCTTCTAGATTCTGGACCTCGTGTAATTTGTTTCTTCCTGCTGCTGGTGGGTGTCCTGTGATCTCCCATCAAATTGTAATTCAATGCAATCAACCTACTCTTCAACCTGCTCACACGCCTGTCAACCCATGCTCTGGTAAATGTCAAGACTGGAATGGAAAGTGTGTCCAAGTCAGCAACCTCTGGTTCTGACCAATCCGGGAGTGGAAGTGGAGTATCTCTCATTGCTTCATAATCTGGATGGACAACGTCCATGTCCTCATTTACCTAGTCTGGTACCGGAATGACTTCACACTCCTGATCATGTTTATCGGCAACCGAAAGAACATTCTTTTCCTGACTTCAGCCTCGTCCGACACATCAGCCCAATAATCCTCAATATTTGCCTTATGTTTAAATTCCTCTTACAGTACCCATTTGATGTTGTTATGCGGATCATAGTGCTGTCGATTGGTGTGATATGAAAAGTGATAAAACTGAAGCTCGCTCTCGGCTTCTCTAGTTGCCTGTAATGAAGGACACACTTCATCGGAGTTGCCCATGACAATTGGGAAGTCAACACCTCCCTTCTTCTTTTTCTTTTGAATCTTATCGTAGGCAACCAATTGCCTAGATATCTCTAACATCAATATTATGTTGGTTGGGTACTTAGGCAGTCTATATGGATATGACGAAAATCCTTGCAGCCTTATGTAAGAAAACTTTGCAAATTGTATAAACCAGCAGCCATACCTCTCAATCAATTCTTGGGCCTCCCTTGAGAT
Organism: Sequoia sempervirens; assembly: GCA_007258455.2. Lineage (NCBI taxonomy): Eukaryota > Viridiplantae > Streptophyta > Pinopsida > Cupressales > Cupressaceae > Sequoia > Sequoia sempervirens. The sequence continues at coordinate 55,102 of VDFB02112640.1, forward strand.
CCTGTGATGCATCCGCTCCTGAAGCAATCTCGTGATGTGCAAGGTGAAGGCGTCATTGAGACGCTTGTAATGAGTAGTACTTGTCAAGTGTAGCTGCGGACAAGCCTAATGAATTTTGAACTGGTGAGAGCCACAACCAATAGGCTCCTTATATGAAATTCCTCTATATTTCGTCATACGAGCCAACATGTAAATGATGTAAGAGCTCATATAGAATGTCTTCGTTCTTCTCAGGCCCAGGAGCTGCTTGTGCAAATTATCACTGATCATTTCAGCCCAGTTGACGTACTCCTTTCCTTCCAGCACGAGGTTGATGTAATAGAACATCCATGGCTCGAAAATAAAAGCTTGAGGGCAACCTCCAACTCTGCTCAGCATCATAATGAGATCACAGTACTCCTGCTTCAAGTCATCTGATATAATTTTCCTCGACAGCTTCGTACGAGAGGGCTTGGGGTTGTGTTGTGACGTTTTTCACACATCGCCCCATTGCAAATGGGGACCCCCTATTTTCGGCTTTGCTTTTGGTTTGGTGTTGGTTTGTTTTTGTTGTCGTCTCTCTTTTCTACTGTCTGCTTTTCGGAGCGAGTGAAAATTGACCAAGTCTGAAAATTAGGGTTTCATCGTTTCTGGCCAATTCAGGGGCAAATGAAGTGAATAAATTGAAAATTGAGCTTAACGTTGTTGTCAGTGTGCTTCCAGCAGGCTTCCAGCCAGTTTTCATCAAATTCTGAGGTACTTACTATTTTTAGTAAGTCTGCAATTCAGGGCAATTTGTCAGCTATTTTGAGATTCCGATCATCACACGGCATTTAGAGTATATCAGACTGCTTGCATGCCGAATTTGAGCAAAAACGGACAACTTACTATTTTTAGCAGTCCGGCTTCCGGCACGAATTTCAGGGTCCAGATGCAGAGATTTTCTTTGCATGTCTGGATATTCCTTCTGGGTTTTTCAAGACCTTCGCGGCGATATAACATGCAAGTCGAGATGATCACTTTCAGGATTCAGCCTTCCGAGGCTATTTTAGGGTTTGTATTGCCGGAGTTTCTTTGCATGTCGCATTCCCCGGCTGGTTTTTCGAGCTTCATGGTGTAACATGGCAATGAGGATTCTCACCCGCAAGGAACTTTTAGTGTATGTCCCTGGCTACCGCCACCAGTTAGCTCAGATTCATCGAATGACAGTAACAGCTACTGTAAATGAAGACAAACTGAGATCTTTTGATACATGTATGTGCTAGTTTCACTCTTCGAGCCTAAAAATAGGCGTAAAAAGTCAAAATCTTCAAAATCCGATGTAAACCATTGCGATCAGCATCCTTCAGGCTATCTACTGGTGAAATTTCAAGTCGATCGGAGCACTTACCATTTATAGTAAGTCAGATTGGAAACATGCTAAAAGGGCCAGTAACCGCTTGCATGCATCATTGTGTCACGCGTGGTGAGGGTCAGCCTCATCCAGATTTCAACTCGATCGGAGCTTGAGAGCTATCAGAATCAAGAGCTTACTATTTATAGTAAGCCACCCTCAGAAACAGGCTATAAATAGCAGGGTGACTAAAAGTGGCAGTGCTGACAGGTTGATGAGGATGCTACGTTCAAAATTTCAAGTTGATCCAATCTTCAGAAGTGCAAAAATGGGAAGGTTTACTATAAATAGCAGGGTATGAGAAGCTGGCAAGGACGAGAAAATGGCTAAGTCTGGAACTTCATCCTTCACTTCCTTGAAAATGCGCCCATCTCAGCTGAAGGTCAAAAAAAATTCTAAGTATGAAGATCGTCCTTCTCAGAGGGCAAAATGCGCCCAAGTTGCAAATGGGTCAAAAGGAAGTCAAACAACTCTCATCCACCTCCACTGGCAAAATGCGCCCAAGGAGTTAACAAGAAGAAAAGGTCAAGGAAAGTCAACGAATTTCATCCTCCTGCCATGCTAAAATGCGCCCAAGGAGAAGGAGGGAAGTTGTGAAAGTTTCTAAGTAAAATTCGTCCTTCTCCACACCTCAAATGCGCCCCATGCAAGAATCAGCCAAGAGGAAAGTCAAAGGAGTCAAACATTTTCATCCTGCATGAGGGGTGAAATGCGCCCAAATCATGCCAAGTGAGGACAAAAATGAGAAGCTGAAAAGTCACAAGCTAAGGCGTTGGAAATGTGTCATCCTCCTTCATGCATGAAATGCGCCCAAATAAGGGCAAGTAAAGACAAAAACAAGATGGGGAATATTCCAAGGTGGTCAAAGGCGTTAAAGACTTCATCCTCTTGTATATGCAAAATGCGCCCATCCTCCTCTATATCTCAAATGCGCCCAAAGTTGAGATGTGAAAGGTGAATAAAGGTAGTAAATAAGGTAAAAGGTGGGTGAAGATTCTCTTCTAGGCGTGGTGAGGTTGATAAGTATGCTAGGCGTGAATTCTAAATATCCTCTTCTAAATGCGCCAAGTACAAGATGATAGTGCTAATATGCTTGGCGTTGAAAATGCCAAGGTGGTGGATGTTGGAGAATTTCCTAAGGCGTGATGAAGTGATATGCCAAGGGTGGTGGAAATAAAATGTTAAATGCTAGGCGCCTAAAGTTGAAAAGTGTTGAGAATTTTCCAAGGGCGTTGGAATTTCAAATAAAATTGCCTTGCAAGTATGGAGAAAAATGCAAAATGGTGAGTGAGGGGTAAAATGTGCCAAGCGCCTCTATAAAAAATTTTCTAAGTGAAGTTGATATTTTCTAAGGCAAAATTTTCGAAGGGATTCAAAAAATTTCTAAGGCACAAAATATTTTCTTCCTTGGGAAAAACGCCTAAGTCTGGAGAGGTGGTGAAGTGTTAGAAAAAAAAAATTTCAAAGGTGATGAGTTGCCACAGGTGAAGTCAGTGACTGCCAGCTTCTCGAGGTTAATAAAATTTTCCAAGTCAGAGCAAAATTCTCAGAGGGGATCAAAGAACGAGAATAAATTTGATGAAAGAATAATTTTCTAAGGTTCAAAATTCAAGAAAATAAAATGAACCCGTTCGTTGGGTACCCATGGATTCGACGCGTTCTGGGGAAATCTTCTTCTGGGTATCGAAGATTATCGATGAGGGGTTGATTTTAAGGTCTTCCACGGCTTGTCGGGGATTCCGAGATGAAGATTTTAAATGGGCACCAGGTTGATGAATTTCCTAAGAGAAATTTGAGAATTTTCTAAGGCAAAATGAAGAAGATGTGTTTTCAAGGTGAAATTCTCCATACGATGGATTTGAAAGGAACTGCCTAGATGAATTTGCTTAAATCCTTCGTGAAGATAGTTTTCTTGAGCCAGAAATGAATAAAATCGAGGTTATCAGAGCTCCACCAGGTGAAATGAATTTCTCAAGGATGAAGTTTGTCTAAGGCATGAACTTGAACGCAAAGTTGGCGATGAACGCTTGAAAGTTGGAGCGTGAGGATCAGGTGAGTGAGTTAAGTTTATATCACGAAGTATTCTAATACCCCTCTCCTTGCTTGTTTTGCAGGAGGAATGTTGAGGCCAAGTGTGATGAGTTGAAGTTGAAGCACGAGGAAGATGAGTTTCAATCTCGAAGGAGAAAAAGTTGCAAGAAAATGACTAAGTGTTGGGACTTAGTATAACTCAAAGTGTTAAGACTTAGACCCTCAAGTGGAAGAAATCAAAGAACAACGCCAAGAAAGAAGATCGAGAACAGTGTGAATGCGTCTACAAATGGAATCTTCTAGAAGGATGATGGTGGACATTATGGCGCATTTATTACCCCTCTCCTTTGTGGCGGTTTTTAGGGCAATATTGTTTAGGGCTGAGGTGGCACGATTCTGGCCACTCTATTGATTGTAACCCTAGCCGTCTTTTGGGACTTGACTAGCTATATAAAGGGGGAGTCCCCCTCATTTGTAATACATTAGATAGTAGATAGTAGACAGTAGAGAAGATTAGAA
>VDFB02112641.1:0-56250 GCA_007258455.2 Sequoia sempervirens
TCAATCGCTAAACAGTGATTAAAGAATGTTGCATTGGCCAATTAGAATGTAGATTTTTTCAAATTTTATAAAGCAGTGATTATTTGAGGAAGCAAATATGCTTGAACTAGTTAACTTCCCTAGGATTTGGTGGCTTGTGATTGGCATGTGAAACGGGTCTACATATTGTCAGAGACTCTGCATTTGGTACAAGGAAAGAGAGCACATGAAAAGCAAGTATATGTTCCTACAAATTTCCAAAAGACTAGAGAACACCTAAATACGAGTTTAGGTTCCTACAAATTGTCAGAAGATTGGAGAATGCCTGAATATTTAGGCTCTTGTAGTTTGCATGCAAAGGAAATGTGGCAATGTGTAACGACCTATCCAATCTATACTTTAAAAAAAATAAAAAGATAAAACTATCAACTAGCTTTCAACTAAATTGCAACTAACTTGCATCCAAAATACATATCCAAATTCATAATCTCAACGTAAGGGATGTAACACGATGGTAACAGTGTTTACAAAAAAACTAAGTTACACGAGAGGAGACATCAAGAAATCGAGCGAACTAAGAAAATTGTTTGACATATTGTTGGAAATCCCTTAACAATATGAAGAAATTGGGGTCCCTATAGAAGATTTCTAGTTCTTCTCACTCAAGGCATCTTTCATTGGCTTGAGCTCCAAGCGAAGGAGATGTCGACAACCCATTTCTTACCATAATGCATCTCTTATCAAATTCACATCCCTCAAGTGTTGCACACCAAGAAATCAATCTAAATCCCAATCAGAGCAGCAACAGTAGGAGAAGGTTAGTAACAATGGCGAGATAGGGATTAAGGTTAATTTATATTGTCGTTGGAGATAGGGATTAAGTTTATAATTTTTTGTCACATTTTTGGAACTATTTTCTTAGAATTCAGGTTCTCCATGGTAAATCTCCATTGTCTTCTATTGTGTGGTTGGAATTCCAATTTTCATTACTATCGTCAAATCTATTTGTTGGAGACTATTGTGTGGTATAGCCATTTTAGTTTTTAGATCAAGAGAGTTCTCCTTTCTAGTGAAAGTGAGATAAACAACTAGAGCTCAGGGATGACAATAGCAACAAAGAACCTACACATAAATAAACTATAAGTGACAAATAATATGAAATATGTGCTATAACAGAAGCTCTTAAAAACATGGAATGATCCTATGAAATAGGGAAAGGAGAAAAAATGATAGTGTAGGCCATAGCCAACAAACAAAACTTTCAAAATCAATCAATTGGCAATATTGTCTGTAGCTGCAACTCTATTTTTCTGACCATGCAAATTATTACCACATGTTGTGAAGTATCCCTCACTTTTCTCTTGATTTTCTTTCCCATTAGTTACATAATTGTGGAGTAAGAGGAATCACATAGTTTTCCATACTCATTTGTTTTCTTTCTAAAACAAAAAAGTGGAAACATGAGATAGATATATGTCTACTTCTAGCAATGTATCATTTAGTGTCAAATCTCTAGAGTACCTAGAATCATTTTTCTCTTGGTCTAATTCTTTGAAAACTAGCCCTCTTAATACACATTACTCACAGTGCAATGTGAGGTTCTTGCGAAGCCTCGTTCTTGTAAGTTGTCTTGGGTTTAACTATTATCTCTGGAAATTATCTGTGAAAAGACATTGATTTCCAATCTCGAGACTTTATTTCAAACTAGATTTTCCTCATCTGTTTTAGCTATTATTATATGAGTGCATCTTACATGACTGGGAAAGCTAGTGTTTGGAGGAGGTCTTCTAGGAATCTGATTCATTCTCCCTTAATCCTATGCTTTAGTTTATACAAGTTGAAATGTGGGTCATACCAGAAATGGTTTTATCTCTCTTTCTTAAAGCACACTAACCCCTTTTGTTGTTAGTGACCTTGAAAATCCTTAATGGGTCCACAGGGCCTAGGTATTTACATCCTTGGCTGTCAACTCTTTAAAATCATTTTCTTGATGACTATTATTGTGCTCTCTAGGTAAAGTGGGGTATCTTGAGTTTATCGTCAACCCCTTTCCTTTAGATATAGAGATGGTCATCTGGAACTTGGTAGAAATCTACATATTTGACAAAATAAACAGGAAGATCATGCAAAAAATTTTGCAACTGAAGTTAATTGAGTTTATAATGTTATTTGTTCCTATGCTGAAAAAAGTGGATCCCTTATGTGAAGTGACTTCTAGATAAAGCCTGAGACAAATATTAATCTGAATCTATCTTTCATGGTTGATATTGAGGAAGAAACCCACAATTTATGATGTTTGTATGATTGAACTTTTGTAGTTTCATATCTTCTTAATGTAGTCTTTAAATGGCTTGATTGTTGCAGTACTGAATGCCCTGAAAATAACATATTATCTACAAATTATTTATGGGATAAGGAGAACACATAAATGATAGGGAAACCTCTTGCTCTCACCTCAAATTTCATTTTGTTGAATTATCTTAGCACTAAACCCCTTGAAAAAGATCATATTATCTCCAAATGATATATGGGATAAGGAGAACTCAGAAAATGACAGGGAAACCTCTTGCTCTCACCTCAAATTTCATTTTTTTGATTGATCTTAGCACTGAACCCCCTGAAAAAGATCATATTATCTACAAATTATTTATGTGATAAGGAGAAATCAGAAATGATAGGCAAACCTTTTACTCTCACCTTAAATTTCATTTTGTTGATTGATCTTCTGAAAGCTTGCTCTAGTAGAATGAATGGGCAAGGAGACAAAGTATCTTCTGGCCTCAAACCTGGGGATAGTAAGAAATTTAGTAACTAGTGAGCACATTGTTGACCAACACTGAATGTTTAAGAGATGAGGAGAAAATTTTGACACGTATGATGAGTCTCTAGAGATTTCACACTTAAAAATAGCCATCTCTTAATAATCCACACAAAAATGGGGATGAGGAAGTCCTATATACCAAGAAACTATATGTAGTGCCTCTCATACTATTCCTCTGATAGACTAACAATTGATTTGTTTTAGGATGAGATATTATGATACATTATTTAATGTTGGAATTATTGCTATAATGATACTTTGATGACACTTCTAATACTTGAGGTTTTATGCACATGTTAATATTAGTATATGGATTTATTTGATTATGAGGACTAACCCTATCATGATCACTATGTGATTATCTTATCATGACTAATATACAATTAACTTGTGAATGTTCTTAACCTGATTGCTATGTAACTGATTGTTATACGAGTTGATTTGATTACTTGGCGATTTCTTATTGATGTGTTTGGGTAAAAGGGATAGTGTCACATCACTCACTTGTGAGTACCCTACAATGCTATGATTCCCTTTCACAGTGTCTTGTCTATATGGATTTGTACATGCACGATCATTTTGTGTGTTGCAGGTTGCAAGTACTAGGCATTGACTCCACCTGAATTGACAAGTCTGAGCATGCCTTGAAATCCAATGGATCAATAGATCGAAGATAACACTTGGTCTTGTACCCTAGCCATCATTCTCAAAGAGGATGAGTATTTGATCTAATAGCTTGTTAGTATTGTTAGTTTTTTTAGTGGTCAGATGGTGTTGCTTGAGGTCTTGCTTTTCGACCCTAGATAGGGTTCAGGTAATTGAATTGCATTTGGTTTATTTAATTTAAAATTGTATGATAAATACTTTTGGTTATTCTATGCATTAATTAAGTAAAAGGGTACTTTGATAAATATATAAATATAAATATATTTAGAAGTAATCATAGTTTATAATAAAATAAATTTGTAATGTAACATTAAGATAAAATAAAATAAATAAATAAATAAAAAGGTTATAAAGTTGGGTTATAAAATTAATTATAATATGTTAATAAATGGGGGTAAACGATTTTACCTTGAGTGAATTGGGCATCTATCATAATTACAAAGTTTAAACGAAACATTTTAATAGACTATTGATTTAATAAATTAAACTAAAACTAACTATAATCAGTTGGGATTGTTTTGAAATTCCTGTACAATGAATATTACTTTGTTCTTTTGTAAATATTTTGGGGTCTTAGAGATTTCATTTGGTTTTGGTTTTTGAGAAGTGAAGGGAGAAAGAATTTTCCTGTAAATTTTCATAAATTGTTGAGCTTGCTGGGAATTTGGGGCTTTTGGAAATTTGATTGAGGATTTGGAGAAATTGGATTATTGCAAGTGGAAGTTGGAGCTCGGTGTCAAATTTTCCAACTACAAAGCATTGGATCCAGGTTGGCTTTGATCTTTTGTTTTGTTTCTCTAAGTGTCTAATCAATGCAATTGTCCTCTTTCTCTTTGCTTCTAAAAATGAATAATTGACTATCTTATTCTGCCTGGAGATGAGACATTTATTTATTTATTTTCTTATTCCTAATTGCAAACAATTGATAATTGCATTTGAATACCCTGTCTATATTTTTGTATTCTACATACATGTCTGCTAGGAGTTTGGTTTACGCCTGCATGAAAATCTATTGGTGCATAACCTGCAATCACTACATTACATAGCATTGATTTACACCTCCCAATCACATTTCCTAAAAGTTTCAATAAATCCAATTTGTGCATATTTGTAACCATTGTTTTCCACAAATTGACATCTCCAAGAGGTATTTTGTTAAAAATTTTGGGTAGCTTCTCTTTGTGTCGATCCTTGCATACATTTTTACCAAGGAAATTTAAACAACAAAATCTAATATTCTCACACACACCTATACAGTGGAACTTGGCGTTACACTAGTCAATCACATTTGCTTGAAAATTTCTTAGCCTTTTCAAAAAAAACATTTTGTGCATATCCTACAATCATTGCATTCCATGAGATGGTGCCTATTTTACACCTTCCAATTGCATTTCTTGCAAGTTCTTAAGCCTTTTCACCAAATACATTTTGTGCATAGCCTGCAGCCATGCATCCCTTGTTTGCCCCCCCCAACCACTTACATTTGCTTGAAAGTTTCTAAGGGATTTTCAATGAATCCAATTTGTGTATCTCCTGCCATTATTTTGCCTAGGAGACAGGAGTTTTTTAGGTCGGCTACCAAGCAGTTCATGGCTGGTTTGTGCGCCATACTAGCACACAGCCCAGGCATGTTGGGAGGGTCATGCACCCTACACCTTATTGGGTCATCCTTGCTATGTTTTGCGTTTTATGTTGATGCTATACAATTTGATTTCATTGTGATAATTTTATTATATTATTTTCATTTGGTAATATATATATATATATATATGTATATATATATATATGTATATATATATATACTTATATATGTATATATATATAAGTATATATATATATGTATATATATGTATATATGTATATATATATGTATAAATGTATATATATATATATATGTATATATATATATATATATGCATATATATGTATATATTTAGATAATTATATATCTTATTTTGATAAATTATATTATAATTTTCATTTTGTAAATGATATAGATACATATTCTATGGTTATAGCAAAAGAATTAGTTCTCCTGAATGTGGTAGATTATACGATATGAGAAGAAATAAAATGAATGCTATTTAATAAATGATCTTTAATTGGGTAGTTACCGTTAAATTGGGCATTTAATGGTTATAGATAAAAGAACTGGGTAATTGTATTAAATTGAGTATTTAATTTGTTAAAATCGGGTGGAATGAGTAATTAAAGAAATTGAATTGTTTCACGTATGGGTAATTGACAGTTAGGGGATTGTAAATATTGAATAAGGGTAAGATATTAGGGATTGGTTATTTAATTTTAACTAATTCAGATTAAATGGTAAATGATTTAGAGTATTCTCTATTGAATAATTTGTAGATGAATGATGATTATTTTTATATAATTAATTATAGTTGATTAGTAAAATTGCCATGTAATTTAATCATTTTGAATATTGTTATTATAGTTATTTTCAAATATAATTATTGTGTTAAACAACCTATTAAGTGAATTAAGTGAATAAGTTAAATGAATGATAAGAATGTGGAAATAATGTTTAAATAAAAGGAGTATGTTCATGGTTATAATGCTTGCTTGATTGTTTGTACTAAACATCGTGTTTGATTTTTGGGAGTAGTTGATTTCAGTAATTGTTTAAAAGTGTGTGTCATTTGTGTAAAATTGTTTAAGGTTGGCTTCCAGAGGCCTAGGAGGGGGTATGTAATGTGGGAATGGTTCTTATGATTATTTTACCTTGGAAGTGGTTTGGAAATGTTCTGGGCTATGTGCTTTGTGTGAAATGTAAACCCTAAGGGTGTTGCTCCTATATTTGTATGGATTCATGTGATTATGATAAATGTGCAAGATGGTCAATGCCTTGATCTATGCTTGGATTCATCTGATTGTGATAAATGTGAAAGATGGTCAATTCCTTGCTTGATGTGTAGGGTATACTAGTTGCAAGTAGGGGGAGTGGCTCTCCATGGGGGTCAGAACCCAAAGTGGTGTCTAGGATAACCCATTGGAGGGTTTCTTAATCCAGTGATAACCTTAATAATGAATTAGGGGGGATGGGTAGAATTCACGTTAAACAGGATAATGATATGCGTCACTCATGGCTCAAGTGCTTGTTTAGGGTTGAGATGAGATGGGAAGGCCTAGAATGGCAAGATCAACTGTCTTTTCCTCATGAAAGGTGCGTTGATTCTGCATGAGTTTGTATGGGGGCCAAGGATTGGGAGAGGCTGCCAGGATAACCCAGGATGGGGGTCGGGGCCTAGGAAGATCCACCAGGATAACCCATATCGAGCTATGTGATGACACTCCTCCCTATTTTAGTCTAGCATTCCCTAGTTGTATTTCCTCTTTATGTTGTGTGAGTGCCTCCAGAAGTGAAGTAAGTGTTGTAAGTCTCATTCTAGTGTGATGGAAATATTGTGTTGGAGTCCATGTATAGCCCTTGATTATGTTAGCCTATTGCTTTCCTAACTGTCTGTTTGATGTGGGACCTTGTCTTATCTCCTAGCATGGGGGTGGACCTTAGGGTTCCACATGGTCGGGAGGTTGGTGCTTTTTCCTCCATTGGTTATTCTTGCTACATGTTCATGTGCATGGATATTTCTCATTGTGTTGTGGACTATAGTTCCTGTTCCTATTTGAGAAGGAAACCTTTCATGTATTTGTATTGGATTGTATATTAGTTGTATCATTTACTGTAATATGATGTAATCTTCCCGCATGTACTAAGGGGAGCATTGTTGTAATTATTGTAATGATGTAACAATTATTGATAAATCCTTCTTGTGATGAGTACTATAAAGTAATGTATCTTGCATATGTTAGTTAGCTAGAAATGATCCTTAATGTTGATTATCAGTTGACATGTTATGGAAGTAAGTAATGTAGAATCGTGCTTTAAGAATGAACCTTGCATGTTAGATAAATCATATTATCTTATTAGTTGATGAAATGATTCTAGTTATCTTAATTATTAGTTTTGTGAGTAGAGCAGTTGAGGAACCTTAGAGGACCTAGGTTTAGATTATTATGTTAAGTTGTGTTTATGCATTCTATTGTTATTTCCTTTCAAAAAAAAAATGTCCCATTAGTTGACCTAGTTTAGTGTTGTCCTATGGAGTTCCTTAGTGGGGGCATTACACCTGGTATCAGAGCCCAAATTTCTAACAATGGGTACTCTAGTTTTATATGAGCCCATTATGTTGTCCTAGTTACTTAGACTCTAGAGATTATGTTTTTCCCCTTTTTTTTCATCACCGCCTAACAACCTTATATTTTTCCCTTGGTGGTGTTTGTGTAGGAAAATGCTTACAGGTCAAGGTCAGGGTCGTAGTAGAGGTTGAGGTGGTGGCCATGGGGCTAACTGCTAGAACATCCCTTCTCTAGGTTCCCATGAGGGCGATCATGAGGAAAAACAAGGCTCTCAGAACGTTCAAGGGAGTGAGGGTCAGAATTGTGGCCAACCGGAGTTAGAGGGAGCTTAGTTATGTCCTTTGCTTAAGGAGATCCTCGCCCGCCTAGGCCCTAGATATGATGGTAATTAGTAGGGGGAATCACAACACTTGGGGAATTTGGATAGGGAGAGAGAAAGGTCTCCTAGGAGGAGAGATGTAGCAGCAGAGTAAGAGCTTTCAATTTCAGCAAGGTAGTGGTTCTCAGTCTAGGAAAAATCAGAGTTGGTAGCGAACCAAGAATTATCATCTCAACCAGCCAGCTCAGAGCACATAGTTTGCAATCAGTAGAGGTAGCTTCCAACAATACAATACACACTCAAGCGGCAGGGGGTATGACAGAGGTACATAATGTTTTTCTTATGATCAACATGGCCATATAGCCAGGCAGTGTCCACAGAAGAGAACAACAGGATTTAGTCAAAGGCTGACAACCTTAGAGTCGATAGTGGGGGATGCAGGCAGGTCTCACAAAGTGTTTGTAGCATTTGATAACCGCCAGGCAGAGCATCAGGGCACAGTTGTGGAGACCACAGGTGTGTTGCAGGGTATTGGTGTTTCTATCCATTTTTACTTTGGTTCTTTTGATTCATTCATTTCCCCTCCTTTAGTGGAGTGTTGTTAGTTGGTGGCAGCAAAGTAGGATGTTAGGTGGCAGGTCGAATTGGCCTTAGGAGCTAGTAGAATCCCTCGTGTATGTTTATGGTTTGAGGATTGGTACACTCTTTATCATGGTGGATCTTCACATCATACCCCTAGGATCTTATGACATAGTCTTGGGTATGGATTGGTTGGATTCTGATCGAGCAGTTATAGATTGTTGGCACAAATCAATGCAATGTTGGGATGATTCAGGCAAGGAGGTAGAGGTAGTTGGCATTTAGAGACCCATCTCTTTGTGTATGATTTATGCTATGTAGTTGAAGAGATGTATGCATTAGGGTTTCCAGTTGTTTGCTATGACAGTTAATGATTTGGAGTTAGGGGAGATTCGAGAGGTGTCCCTCGATGATTATCCTATTCTTAGGGAGTTTTCTAATTCCCTCCGTAGTGAGATTTCAGGGATTCTACCTAAGCATGACATTGATTTCAGGATAGATCTTGTTCCCAGGGCAGAACTTAGTTCTCGAGCTCCGTATTGGATGACTACGCAAGAGCTTAAGGAGCTTTGGTTGTATCTAGAGGATTTGTTGGGTAAGGGGTTCATTCATCCTAGTGTCTCTCCTTGGGGAGCTTTGGTCATTTTTGTGAAGAAAAAGGATGGATCCCTTCAGTTGTGTATTGACTATCGACAACTAAATAAGGTGATGGTGAAGAACAAATATCCTTTGCAAATGATCGATGACCTCTTTAATCAGATTAAGGGAGCCAAGGTGTTTTTGAATATTGACCTAAAGTTAGGGTATCATTAGTTGTGTATCTTTGAGTAAGACATTCATAAGATTGCATTTCACACTCATTATGGGCACTATGAGTTCATTGTTGTGCCATTCAGGGTGACGAATGCACAGTCTATATTTATGAGCTTGATGAATGGAGTTTTCCGCACCTATATTGATATATTTTTCCTTGTGTTCTTGGATGACATTTTGATTTATTCTAGGACTATGGAGGAGCATGAGAAGCATTTGCGGCAAGTATTACAGTGTCTAAGGGAGAATCAACTATATTCAAAATTGGTAAGGTGTGAATTCATTTAGATAGAGGTGAGATATTTGGGGCATGTTATTTCAAGAGAGGGTATTGCTAGGGATCCTTTGAAGATCCATCATAGATTGGCCTGAGCCCACTAATGTTTTAGAGGTTCGCAGGTTTATGGGCTTATCAGGTTATTATCAGCTTTTTGTGTAGGGTCTTTCAAGGATAGCTCACCCTATCACTTCCCTTCAAAGGAAAGGTAAGTTCATCTGGTTCAAGCAGTGTTAGGTAGCCTTTCAAAATCTCAAGGAGAGGTTGACTAGTGCACCATTTTTGCAGTTCTTGATCCTATAGGATATTTTGTGGTGTGTATTGATGCATCTTTGGAAGGTTTAGGAGCAGTATTGATGCAGGATGGTTGCGTGATAGCCTATGAGTCTCACAAACTCAAGGATCATGAGTTGAACTATCCTATACATGACTTGGAGTTAGCTGCCATCATTCATGCCTTGGTGAGATGGAGACATTTTCTGTTAGGGCATCGGTTTGAATTGCATAGCGATCACCGTAGTTTATAGTACATTTTCATGCAACCAAATCTAAATGCAGGGTAGAGGTGGTGGATGGTGTTTTTGTGCGAGTACAAATTTGAGGTGAAGTACATCTAGTGTAAGGAGAATTTCATGGCAGAAGAAGTATGCTTGAATGCTCATAGGGTTGATTATCATTTTTTTGTGGTGAACGGGTGTTCTTGTGGGTGCATCTACGAAAGAGTCTGATCTACTATGGAAAAGGCTCTAAGCTCACACCGAATTTTGTTGGGCCATTCGAGGTTTTGGAGAGGATCGACCATGTTGCATACGATCTTGATTTTCTACCTAGTCTGTAGCACATCCATGATGTATTTCATGTTTTTGTTCTTAGGCCATACTATCTAGATATTTCACATGTTCTTGATTGGAATGCTTTGCAAGTAAAGGACGGGCAGCTGGTTGTGGAGCTCGTGGGCATTCTACAGCATAAGAGACTCACCCTCAAGGGTTGAGACGTTGACCAGGTGAGAGTCCAGTGGGATCCTAATGACGAGTCTTTAGCCACTTGGGATGATGCATCTCAGATGTTGGAGTTGAACCCTTTCTTGTTTGCAGGCTTCCTGGAGTAAGCCTAATTCTAGAGGGGGAGGATGTAGTGCCTCTCATACTATTCCTTTGATAGACTAACAGTTGATCTATTTTAGGATGAGACATTATGATAGATTATTTGATGTTGGACTTATTGCTATGATGATACTTTGATGACACTTCTGATACTTGAGGTTTTATGCACATGTTATGATTAGTATATGGATTTATTTGATTATGAGGACTAACCCTATCATGAGCACTATGTGATTATCTTATCATGACTAATATGAAATTATCTTGTGACTGTTCTTATCTTGATTACTATGTAACTGATTGTTATATGATTTGATTTGATTACTTGGTGATGTTCTTACTAATTTTTTTGGGTGAAAGGGACAGTGTCGCATCACTCACTTTTGAGTACCCTGCAACACTACAATTCCCTTTCACAGTGTGTCTATCTATATGGATATGTACATGCATGACCGTTTTGTGTGTTGTAGGTTGCAAATACTAGGCATTGACTCCACCTGAATTGATAGGTCTTAGTGTGCCTTGAAACCCAATGGATTAGTAGATCAAAGATAACACTTGGTCTAGTACCTTATCCATCATCCTTGAAGAGGATGAGTATCCAATCTGATACCTTGTTAGTATTATCAATTTTGTTAGTGGTCAGTCGGTGTTGCTTGAGGTCTTCCTTTTCAACCCTAGATAGGGTTTAGGTAATTGATTGACATTTAGTTTATTTAATTTAAAATTGTATGATAAATACTTTTAGTTATTCTATGCATTAATTAAGTAAAAGGGTACTTTGATAAATATATAAATATAAATATATTTATAAGTAATCATAGTTTATAATAAAATAAATTTGTAATGTAACATTAAGATAAAATTAAATAAATAAATAAATAAAAAGGTTATAAAGTTGGGTTATAAAATTAATTATAATATGTTAATAAATGGGGGTAAATGATTTTACCTTGAGTGAATTGGGCATCTATCGTAATTACGAAGTTTAAACGAAATATTTTAATGGACTATTGATTTAATAAATTAAACTAAAACTAACTATAATTAGTTGGGATCATTATGAAATTATCGTACAATGAATATTGCTTTGTTCTTCTATAAATATTTTGGGGTTTTAGAGATTTCATTTGGTTTTTGGTTTTTGGGAAATGAAGGGAGAAAGAATTTTCCTATAAATTTTCATGAATTGTTGAGCTTGCTGGGAATTTGGGGTTTTTGGAAATTTGAGTGAGGATTTGGAGAAATTGGATTTTTACAAGTGGAAGCTGGAGCTCGGTATCAAATTTTCCTCCTACCAAGCGTTGTATCCAGGTTCCTCCTGCCAAGCATTGGATCCAAGTTCGCTTTGATCTCTTTTTTTGTTTCTCTGAATGTTCGATCAATGCGATTGTTCTCTTTCTCTCTACTTCTGAAAATGAATAATTGATTGTCTTATTTTTTCTGGATCCAAGACATTTATTTATTTATTTTCTTATTCTTGATTGTAAACAATTGATAATTGCATTTGAATACCATGTCTATATTTTCGCATTTTACATACATGTCCACTAGGAGTTTGGCATGAAAATCCATTGGTGCATAACCTGCAATCAGTGCATTCCATAGTATCGATTTACACCTCCTAGTCACATTTCCTAAAATTTTCAATAAATCCAATTTGTGCATATCTACAACTATTATTTTCCATGAATTGACATCTCCTGGAGGTATTCTATTAAAATTTTTGGGTGCCTTCTCTATGTGCCAATCCTTGCATACATGTTTACTAGGGAAATTTAAACAAAACAAAATTGATATTTGCACACATGCCTATACAGTGGAATCTGGTGTTACACTAATCAATCGCATTCACCTGAAAGTTTCTTAGCCTTTTCAACAAAAACATTTTGTGCATATCTTGCAATCATTGCATTCCATGAGATGGTGCCTATTTTACACCTACCAATTGCATTTATTGGAAGTTCTTAAGCCTTTGCACCAAATACATTATGTGCATAGACTACAGCCATGCGTCCCTTTTTTTCCCTTCAACCGCTTACATTTGCTTGAAATATTCTGAGGGATTTTCAATGAATCCAATTTGCGTATCTCCTACCATTGTTTCACCTAGGAGACGAGAGTTTTTTAGGCTGGCTGCCAAGCAGTTCATGGTTGGTCTGTGTACCATACTGGCACACAACCCAACCATGTTGGGTGGGACATGTGCCCTACTCCTTATTGGGTCATTCCTGCTATGTTTTTTTATTTATGATGATATTGTACAATTCAATTTAATTATGATAATTTTATTAGATGATTTGCATTTGCTAATATATATATATAGATAGATAATTATATATCATATTTTGATAAATTATATTATAATTTACATTATGTAAATGATATAGATAGATATTCTATGGTTATAGAAAAATAATTAGTCTCCTGAATGTGGTAGATTATACGATATGAGAAGAAATAAAATGAATGTTATTTAATAAAAGATCTTTAATTAGGTAGTTACCGTTAAATTGGGAGTTTAATGGTTATAGATAAAAGAACTAGGTAATTGTATTAAATTGAGTATTTAATTTGTTATGGTTGGTTGAATTGAGTAATTAAAGAAATTGAATTGTTTCACGTATGGGTAATTGACAGTTAGGGGATTGTAAATATTGAATAAGGGTAAGATATTAGGGATTGGTTATTTAATTTTAACTGATTCAGATTAAATGGTAAATGATTTAGAGTATTCACTATTGAATAATTTGTAGATGAATGATGATTATTTTTATATAATTAATTATAGTTCATTAGTAAAATCTCCATGTAATTTAATCATTTTGAATATTGTTATTATAGTTATTTGCAAATATAATTATTGTGGTAAATAACCTATTAATTGAATTAAGTGAATAAGTTAAATGAATGATAAGAATGTGGAAATAATGTTTAAATAAAAGGAGTGTGTTCATGGTTATAATTCTTGATTGATTGTTTGTACTAAACATCGTGTTTGATTTTTGGGAGTAGATGATTTTGGTAATTGTTTAAAAGTGGGTGTCATTTGTGTAAAATTGTTTAAGGTTAGCTTCCAAAAGCCTAGGAGGGGGTATGTAATGTGTAAATGGTTATTATGATTGTTTTACCTTGGAAGTGGTTTGGCAATGTTTTGGGTTATGTGCTTTGTGTGAAATGTAAACCCTAAGGGTGTTGCTCCTATCTTTTTATGGATTCATGTGATTATGATAAATGTGCAAGATGGTCAATGCCTTGCTTGATGTGTAGGGTTTACTAGTTGCAGGGAGGGGGAGTGGCTCTCCATGAGGGCCAAAACCCAAAGTGGTGTCTAGGATAACCCATTGGAGGGTTTCTTAATCCAGTGATAACCTTAATAATGAATTAGGGGGGATGGGTAGAATTCACATTAAACAAGATAATGATATACCTCACTCATGGCTCAAGTGGTCATTTAGGCTTGAGATGAGATGGGAAGGCCTAGAATGGCAAGATCAACTGCCTTGTCCTCATGAAAGGTACGTTGATTCTACATGAGTTTGTATGGGGGCTAGGGTTTGGGAGAGGCTACTAGGATAACCTAAGATGGGGGCCGAGGTCTAGGAAGATCCACCAGGGTAACCCATATCGAGCTATGTGATGACACTCCTCCCTATTGTAGTCTAGCATTCCCTAGTTGTATTTCCTCTTTCTATTGTGTGAGTGCCTCTCGAAGTGAATTTTTTTCAGTCTCATTGGTGTGTTGGTATTGTTGTATTAGAGTCCATGTATATCCCTTGATTATGTTAGATTTTTTCTTTCCTGACTATCTGCTTGATGTGGGACCTTGTGTTATCTCCTAGCACGTGGGGTGAACCTCAAGGTTCCACATGGTCAGGAGGTTGGTGCTTTTTCCTCCATTGGTTATTCTTGTTGCATGTTCGTGTACATGGGGATTTTTCATTATGTTGTGGACTCCAGTTCTTGTTGCTATTCGAGAAGACAACCTTCCATGTATTTGTATTGGATTGTATATCAGTTGTATCATTTACTGTAATATGATGTAATCTTCCTACATATACTAATGGAAGCATTGTTGTAATTATTGTAATGATGTAACAATTATTGATAAATCCTTCTTGTAATGAGTACTGTAAAGTAATGCATATTGCATATGTTAGTTAGCTAGAAATGATCCTTAATGTTGATTATCAATTGACATGTTATGTAAGTAAGTAATGTAGAATCATCCTTTAAAAATGAACCTTGCATGTTAGATAAATCATGTTATCTTTGTAGTTGATGAAATGATTCTAGTTATCTTGATTATTAGTTTTGTGAGTAACATAGTCAAGGAACCTTAGAGGACCTAGGTTTAGATTATTGTATTAAGTTGTGTTATGGATTCTATTGTTATTTCCTTTCAAAAAAGAAAAAGAAATTTTTTCCCATTGGTTGACCTATTTTAGTGTTTTCCTCTAGGGTTCCTTGGTAGGGGCGTTACACTATATTGAACTGTTCCTCTCCCAGTTATATCAAATTGGTTGTACTGTGGCATCTGTGATTTGTGTTCTATCTTAAGGGGGCCCTGAATAGTCTCTCCACATCTTAATTTTTAAATACTCAGTCATTTCAATGTTTTTGGGAGCTCGACCCAACAATTTTTTGTTGGTCAAATTTAAAAACACTTTTTTTTATGTAGCCAAGTTTTCTACCAGTGTAGTTTGATGTCCAAGCTAGTAGGATATTTGTGGGAAGTGTTCTAAAAAGTATGTGGCTTTCCCCATAGAGAACACCTTTGATGATTCCCATTGAACTTCTTACTCATTGCTATTGTCAGCTTTTAGGGTGGACTCAGTTCCATTGTACTTCCTATTTCCTTACATATGTTATCTATTTTAAAACTGGATAATTGGCCTGATTTGAAAAATAGTTGGCACTAAACTCATAGTAAGTATTTGATAAATGGGATCTATTGATCTATTGTCCTTAAGAAAGTCATGATTTTAGATGTGTACTTTCAATCCAGTTACTGGGTAAGCAAAGGAATGTTGTTTGGTCAAGAACACATTAAGATATTTGTCCAAATTGTCTGGTTTAGGAAACCATTCTAAATTTTAAATGAGAAGATCCTTGAAATCTATTGACATATGTTATGATATGTAGGTGGATTTGACAGCATATGTGGAAAAACATGACTTTGTGTTTTATGCTATTTTAGACAATCATGCCACAAATGATGAGGTAAGTTTTTTTGTTTTTGTTTTAATTATTGTAATGTTTCAAGTTTTGCATTGATATAACAACTTTTAGTTAGACTGGTACCTAGACTGGTACCTAGCATACTCATAATTGTCTTTGGTGTCTACATTTTTGATAGATTGACAACTTATTTTTCTATTTTGAAGAGTTTGAAAACTGTGCTTCTGTGATGGTATGTGATTAGCTTTGTAACGATCTCCTTAACGTTAAATGATTACTATTTTTTTTAGTTCATTTAAACATCCATGCCCCAAAAGAAGATAAAACATAGCCCTAGGCCCCTAAGTACACTGCCTGTCTTTTTGATATGCCTAATTCATGGAGACAAAAAGTTTCTTTTTTTAGCTTATGAAAAATTTAAATTATAGGATATGACATTCTTTAGAAATTTTGAATAGAGACAAAAAAAACATCAAGCTTAAACATAAGAGCTAATATCTTTGACCGTTAATTTGGAGTTTGGCTTGTGTCATCTTTAAATCGGTGTATGTTGTCATCATATATTTTGTTTGAATCAATTATTAATGTAATTAAAGCAGAGGTAAAGGGTCAATCTTCACTTATCGAACTCTAGTTACACAACCTCTAATATCCTAATTTCATGTAAATGGATATTCTTGAACCCTTTCTCCTCTAAGAAATTCTATGAGCATCTAGTCACAAATTGCTCTTTGAATTTTCAAGAAATACTACCACATGGGAGTTGCACAGATGATCTTTGGTAGCAAACTTCTTGTAAAGGATGGAGATGAAAGAAGGCTTGGAGGCATAATATTTGACACTACCAACTCATTAATATACTTCACAAAATAATCTTATGATGCTCTTGTCTCTACAGTGAGTGTTTAGAGATAGCTTTAACCTTATGCAATTTTAATATAATTAGTTTCTATTTTTGACAATGCAAAGGTTGATACAAGTCAAAGAAAGCATTACAAAATAGTTGGTACAAAATTTATCAAATAAGACCCTACCACTGTGTTGGTGAGGGAAAAAATAATTCAAGTGAAGGGATTTGTTAATTTGTTCACATGTCACACATGAGAATTCATTTTTTATGAATTTTAACATAAATTTCTTATGGTGTACAAATTATATGAATTAGGCTAATACCCTATCATCTAACTCATGTGATTTTACTAGATCCATTGCAGATGTAACATCATACTTCAAACCACAAACATTCAACTTCAAAAGCACCTCACCAAATATAAAAATACAAAGTTGGAAATCCCCCAGAGGGTTATTTGATAATTAGTGTAAGAATGGCTGAACTTTAACATCATGCAAATTTCATTCCTTAAAATTTATTATAACAAGGTGACTAGGGTCGAGACACAATAACTCAAACTATCTATTGTTCAATATTTATAAATTCTTCACTAATTGAACATACTGCCTAACCTTACATATGACTAGAATAGAAATGTTTGTTTAGGGATACTTTACGGCATCAAAATTGGACCCTACAATGTCATTGGAGGTAATTGGAATTTTATATGGTATATGTGGTATTTACTTGTTCTAGGTTGTGTTTTATGAAGCTTTTATTCCTTGTTCAAAAACTTTAGGCATTCATGTTCCAAATGCCACTAAGGCTTTTATCTTGAGCACTAAAGCAATCTTTTATCTTGACTAAGGCTTTTATCTTAATGTTGAATTGTGTTTTGCAGACATATGCAGGGTTATCTTGTGGTTCATGTCAATGGAAACAACCAAATTAGATGGACTCACACGGATTGCATGAAGTTACCCAAGTTCTGAATCTTCTTCATTTCTTGATTATAACTCTGTAGTTTATAGAATGAAGTGTATTCTTTTATGCTTCATGTGATTTTATCATAGAAGGTTTTGAGTGAACTGAGTGTGGTCAATTATAGTTTTTGTTTTGTAATAAATCTTTTCTCAATTCATTTCAAAAAAATTGGAAGTCATCGTTGCCTCTAATATTTTGTGAACTTACTCATATCCTTTGTGCTTAAAATATATTATATCTTCTTCCTTTTATGTCCTAAAACATAAGAAATGAAAGTAAGTTATACCTAGAACAATTTCAGTTGATCGATAATGGTAAACACATGATAGACTTTGAAAAAACTTATTTTCTTCATGAAGATTACAAAATGCTAGTGGCCTATACAACCACAATTAATCACCCTGTCATTAAGATAGTTGAACTAATCTTTTGTTGTTTTAAATATCAATCAATTAAGTAGCAAAAATTAACAAAATAAGACATGAGTTGTTAGAACCACCAAAATATGCTCATTGTTGCAATCAACAACTTTCATTTAACATTATTCTCTCCTTTCAAACGTGTCTCTCCAATCTATCAAATATTTCAACTCTACCACCAAATAAATCATTAAAATTTCCCTTTGTTAAAGCCATGTTATGCTTCTAACATAAATAAATTCCATTGGCATTTGGTATGTTGAGCTCCACCCAAATCGAAGTTTCTTCACTTATTGTAACAGCCAATGGCATGCTCTTTGAGAATTGAAAATACCAACCTAGTGAAACGACTAAGAAATTATGATAGCAATGGAATTGATAGGCTAGAGAGGTAGCTTCTTGGTACAAAACTTAATATGGGTACAAGAGATTTTGCAGCAATAATAGAGGTTCTATGATTCTTTCATTGGATTATGATCAAAAAGATCAAGTCATGGCTTTTACCTCTCATGGGGATTGTTTGAGAGAGAAAAGTGTAGATTCAAAACTAGTTACAAAGTTAAGTATCCCAACACAAGATTCAAAGGAGCTCCATTTTGCATCCCAATAGAAAATTCATATGTATTGGCTCCAAAATAATCAACAACATAACATATATGCAAATCCAGAAGGGGTAAGACAACAAAAAAATGGTTCTGCCAGTCTTTGTCAGGAACTTCGTTGCCTTGCAACTCTTGTTTCTTCATGTTTAAATTTTCTTAGTATGGAATTACAAATTGCACAACTCATAAATGAATATTTGTTTGAAATTACCTATAATTTGCTATTGATGACATCCTATACCTTCAACTTTCATTATTTACAATTCTAAAATGAAACATTTTTTCTTCAAATAAAGTGTTACACAACCTTCATAATTAACTTATTACTTCCAATGAAAAGATGAACTTCAAATTTATGTGTTTATATTAATGCTATATTCCTTCATTGCTAAATATGTCCATAATTATCTTCCTAACCATTATATTATGTTTGATAATAACAAGCATTAAACCATACTTCTCATACAAAACTTTTAATTACTATATACAATAAACCTCCTTTTTTTACATAAACCTATTAAATCTTTGCTCTCAAGAACATAATACATCATATTCTTCAAGATGAAGAAAAAAGAAATGAACTCCAACAAATATCTTTCAAATGACCACAAGAAATAAAAAACCAAAAGGAGAAGTAAAGATCTCCACCCTACCAACATGGCATCATGAGGCCATTGTAAGACCCTAGCCATCCCTCGAGTCGAGAGAACCATAAGAAACCCACACTCATGGGTTGAAACCCAACACTAAATATTTTTACAACCACTCAAACATAGAAGTCTAAACACCATATCAAATCTCTATTATTTAACAACTCAATACACAAAAATATGAATGAACAATGAATTATTTAAATATTTACAAACACAACCATTTTCAAAGAATCATCTTCAACTCAAGAACCCTTCATATCACTCATGACATCAACTACAAGAAAATAGAGAAAGGAGGAATTATCTTTCTACATCATAATAGAGATGCAGCCTCATTCTCCATGTTGTTCTTTTTTGAATCCCTCACTCTTCCTTTCTCCCATAGCTCTCAAGATCTTTCTTTCCAAAATTCACAAGTATGAAAAATAAATGGCATCAAAAGGAAAAATGAACTCCTTAAAAAAAACTTTTAAAAAAAGATGACTAAGACCTCTCCCAAAAAGAAAGAGAGAGAACCCCCTTTCCCAATAACTCAAGAGCCTTTGAAGAATCCAAGACTTCCCACCCTTGGATGAGATGGTGACATTTATCATCATCTAACCCAATCTCAATTTACTAACACAACCCCAAATTTCCCACCAAGTCCTCTCCTTTATTTAAGAGGCATGGTGCACATGCACCTCCCTTTTTCCAAGTCCCTTCTCATAAATGAGAGGAAAGATCAAATGGGGATGGGGATGGGTCAAGTCCATCCTTTCATCCCCACAATTCGTCACCTCTCTTACAAGGCATTTAAGAGAGGTCATTAATAAGATATGGGCATGGGTATGGTAAAAAATAATCCCCCAACCCATAGGTACTATACCTAGGACCTTCAAAATGAAATAAATAACCAATTTATGACCTTTTTGACCCATATAAAATCACATCCAACTTACATCCAAAATTTACCTTTTTACACACCATTTGAACTTAATTAATATGACTCTACAATTAATTAAAGCACAAACACAACTCACACATAAATCCCCATTATACATTAATCATAGACCTTAGTTCAAAAAATGTTTCCTAGATTCTAAGGTCTTATTTTAGAAATTCAAAAAAACTAAACCATCACCAAAATACTCACTTTACCCTTAATGCTAACGCCACATTGAATCACTTTTCATTATATGTGGTCACATTTGAGAAGTTCAACCAAGTAATGTATTGACAAGTGTTTGAATTGGCTCTCCCTTCTACCTATTGACATTCATCTCTTATGCATTTTTTTAACACATGGCCCATAATTCTTGAAAGTTACTTGCTCCTATTTTCAATAAGATTCAATACAATAGGTCAATGAATATAAATATATCCATATGTATAATCCTTATCTTCTTCAACGCAAAATAAGAGTTTGAATCTATCTTTAACAATAACGTAAACCTAACCTTAATTATTCCACTTCACTTTTTTATTGAATCCTTGAATAATCATTTATTACCAAATATCATTATGTAACTAAATTAAAAATTCACATAACTTACCTTGTTAGCTTACCTTAAATATCATAGTTATCGGTTAGATTTGTCTCAGTTTACCATCAACAATGTTAGGAATTTACTCCTTTTGAATTTCTTCATGATCTATAAGGGTCTTGTCTCATTCACAAGTATTACCCTTTTCCACAAAACATAAAACACATTAGTGAATCACTTGTACTAAATACATTTAATTATTTTATCCATATATTTTTAAATCTACTTATCTCTTGATGCTTGTAATAATATAAATTTGCATACTTCTCATACTTTCCTAACAAGTTGTCGAATCATAAAATTTAGTAAGAAACATTTACTACAATCATCTTTTAACTAAGTCATGGAAAAATAAAAATGTTAACCATGTAGTCAAGCACAATCATTGATGTTCTCTTATACTTTCAAAACATGAATATGTAACTCTCTCAATTACACACAATTTCACTCCATCATAATACTCTAAGATAATGAAATTAGCTCGATTTAATCATTTTATCCATCAATATTTCTAATGCTATATTATATTTAAATAATATTGATCAAAATATCAAATAATTCATTAATCTAACATAATTGGTCTTATAAAAAGGTCACAATAGTCATAGACAAGGTTGGGCCTCACATCCCCCTCCCATTAGATTGGACTTCCTCCTGGAATTCATTAAGGTTCAAAATCTTAATCCTCATTCAGTAACACACATAATTCCATAAAATATGCTAATCATTTTTCGTATTTGATGAAAGAAAAAATATTAAGCTATTAGTACATGTTAGATACATCCCTTCCATGAACTAAGCATCCAAATACTTTAGAAAAAAAAAATCATAGTAAAATATTTATCCAAGATAGCCTCAATACCACAATGTTAGTAACCATCCATGTAACTATAATTATTACTCACATAATTGATAAAATTACACAAGAATATATCCACGTAAATTAGCATCTTGGAATGCATATAAGGATTCTTTAGCACCATAAACATCACTCATGATGTAAATAAAATATTTATGTTCCAATATCAACTCATGTCCCAAGAATTATTAACTATGCATCATGTGTTACTATAAGAGAGGGGGACCACTGCGTGCAAGACCCCAGGTCATAGAGGGTCAAGATGTGAGAGGCTGCCCTAACTTACCTTAGCTAAGTGCAATTTTTAGGGTTATGAGGATGAGAATGATGAGGACTACGATGTCCTACAACCACTCTACAATCCCGAGTTTTAAGATTGGGGCTCTAAGGCGAGTTGGTTTTTAGGTTCAACTCTGTGCCTCAGGGAGCTCTCTACCTGAGGACGTCATCACAGACTCTGGATGACAGTGTGGCTTGCTAGCGTCTCTAAAGTGCGATGTAGTCCATACGGTCAGACAATAGCAGAGACAAGGTTGAAATTGCCGAAACAACTAGCAGTCTAGCTACTCAACTAAAAGGACAGAATGAAACTAGCAAACAAACAAAGTATTCTCTAATATTGTAAAGTAGAAATTCAAAAGTAACAAGGACAAGGAGGATCTCATGAAGAGGTTCATTCGCCAACTGATCCTTCGAAGAGCACATACTCCTGCACATAGAAAGAGGGAAAATTTTGGGTGGTTGTATAGGGGCCTACCTCAATCAGACCCCCGTTAGGTGTTTCCACCTCCATGAACATCCAAGGAAATGAGATAAAGAAGCAATAAAGTAACAAGAATGAAAACACTACAATGTTGTACTATGCTACTCAACCAAGTGATAGAGGAGAGGAGAGGGAAGCTTACCACCTCCACCAAGAGCACTCAAGGCTGCTTGGGGGAGAAATGAGAGGAACTCAAGCCTCTGTTGCAATGGTGTGGTCCCAAACTTGCTCTACCGAAGTCATGGAGTGTTGCTTTGGCTGCAATGGAATGCTTGAATGCTTGGAGTGAGTGAAAGTGAATGCTTGAGAGTTTTAAACTGAATGTGATAGTGCCAAAATGGATGCTTGATGTGGTGAAGAGTTGGATTGAATGTTGAAGGGATGAATTTGAAGAAAGAGTGGAGAAAAATGGCCAAAGAGGGCATTACAACTTCACCTCCAATGAGAAGTGTAATGCCTCTGTAGGTTCATCCACAAGAATCTTCCAGGGACATAAGCGCATCATGCGGACGTCTATGCATCGCGTGTCATGTGGGCATCCCCGATACAAATGCCTCCACCGACATTCAAAATAGGCACCAAGTGGACCGCCAACAACGGGCTTAAGTGGAATTAAGCCTCCGAACTTGGTTTTATAAGGTGGACAAAGGAAAAAAGGGGAATTACACATAGGGTGCAAATTCACTCCTATACATTTTTCCTCCACTTTAGTGAGCACGAGTACTGGTGAGTGGTCATTAAAGTAGATCAAGAAGAGAGTAGGGTTAGAAAAGTATACCTAAACTGTCGAGGAAGCAGTACTCAGTCTGGCGAACCCCAAGGTGCAGGGAAAGTAAAGGACTTCATAACTACTCAGAACTATGAAGTTGGAACAACAAAGCATCTTACAGGTCTATAGATCTACAAGGAGGAAACCCCCAAGATCTCTCACATGGAAGCCCCAAGTAAGCACCCTACAAGCTCTCAGTCCTATAGGGAAGGTATTCTCCATGAACTCAAGCATGAAGAATACCGAAAGAAGTGCCCTACAAGTTCTCAATCCTGCAGGGAAGGTATTCTCCATGAACTCAAGCATGAAGAATGTCGAAAGAACCGCCCTGCAGGTTCTCAGTCCTACAGGTGAGGTATTCTCCATGAACTCAAGCATGAAGAGCACCAAAAGAAGCACCCTACAGGTTCTCAATCCTATAAGGAAGGTATTCTCCATGAACTCAAGCATGAAGAATACCAAAAGAAGTGCCCTACAGATTCTCGGTCGTGTAGGCAAGGCATTCTCCATGAACTCAAGCATGAAGAACACTAGAAGAAGCACCCTACAGGTTCTCCATGTTGGTGTAATTAATTAATTATTACACTAGCATAAGTTAACTTAGGTCTTGCATTTAATTAATTAAGTCCTAGGTTGCATTATTAGATAAATCATTTAATAAATGGGATAATATTCCCTTCCTTATTTGTAGGAGATAAGATTCCTTCTAGAAGATGAGTTGTCCTTCTAGAACTTATCCCCTCATTTAATGATCATCTAGATAGGGTTCATATGTTGTCTCATGTTGTTAGATCAAGACACATGGAAACATCTCATGCATATTAGGGTTTAGCTCTTGCCTATATATTCAGGCATCTTGTACATTTGTAATCAATCTTTTTCATCAATATAGAATCTCCATTGTGCATGCCTAGTTGCAACACTATCTTGGTGGTTGATTATCTTTCCTGGCTTAAAGGTCCTACATCGAAGACTGCAGCTTCAAGGACTGTGCATCCATAATGCCAACATGGTATCAGAGCTATATCTCAGCTCCAACACTCCATCCTGCAGGGGAGCCACCCCCAATATCTCTCACATGGAGGAAGCTCAAAGGAAAGCACGCTACAAGTTCTCGGTCTTGCAGGGAGGTATCCCCCAATATCTCTCTCATGGAGGAACCTAAGAAAGCAGACTCTGCAGAGTCAGGAAGCGACGACACGTCTACCCGCAGATAGAACATGTTAAAAGTGGTTAGTCACGCAAACTGTCAATAAGAAAAACTTTCAAAGGGGTCCCTCGGGAACCCTTCAAAAGGAGAGGGGTCCACTCAAGGGATGTGTTGTTTGAAAAGTAAGCTCTAGTCAGGTTGGCCCCAAGCTAGACGCGAAAGGGTGAATGGAATGAGCCTAGTCGGGTTGTCCCAGGCTAGACATGAAAGAATTCCATTCAAAATAAAGGCCTTTGAAGGAAGGGTCCCTTGGGAACTTGCCATGAGGAAGAAGGGGGGTCCACTCAAGGGACATGCAATTCAAAAGTAGTTGTTCTTCTTAGAGCAATTCATCATCAAGGAATTCTTTCGAAAGATGTTCACTTCATTAAGGAATTCAAAAGGAAGGACATGCCCCCATGCGAGGGGTAGTAAAAGTAGTTTCCACTTCAGAGGAAGGTCTTCAAGTCCTTTCTTTATGAACCCGTGATGAAGGAAACACGTTCCATTAAGGCTCCATGTTGAGAATGTGATTCTAAGGTAAAGTTTGTGAAGGCTTTTGAGAAAAGATTCATTGATAATGAATTTGTCTTCTGAAAACTAAAGTTTTAAAGAATAGCGTTGTCACACATAGGAGGGACAACTCAAGCAAAGAAGAGAGATAAATAAAGATAAAGCAAAAGAGAAAAGAAAAATAAAAAACAAAGGACATAGAGGGATTTGGTTCAGCGGGGTCAGATCTGTTCGAGCTCATATAATAATAGGTAACTACAATGCAAGGTGAAATATCATCAATCCCAAACCAGATCAAGAAGAATGGATGGAAAACAAAGTAAAAATAAAAAATTGGGTCAACATCGAAGGGGAGCACAAATTCCCCCAACGCTTTGCATCGTCCCCAATTTATCGAAAGTCAAGCACAAACATGGAAGAATGATGATACAAATAGAAGAAGGTTCACAACACAAAAACCATGCTTGTATCCAAGCACCAACAAGGGTGACGAGGGTCATCTAGGCACACATAGAACGAGTATGAGGGAACACATCACAAAACACAAACATATACAAGATCAAGAAAAGGGGCCTCCTCCTAACATTGATCAACCAAGAGGTTGTCTGCTTCCCAATCTAGATCCTCATAAGGAGAAGGAGGATGAGCCTGAAATGGTGGGATGTTAAGAGGAGGAGCATTCGGCCCTCTCGCAACAAGGGCTAAGGAAGAGGACCCCTTGAGTTCCTCTTCGACGAGCTCTTGTGGAGTCAAGGTCAGCAATTTCGTGAAG
The DNA here is from genome assembly GCA_007258455.2 of Sequoia sempervirens. Lineage (NCBI taxonomy): Eukaryota > Viridiplantae > Streptophyta > Pinopsida > Cupressales > Cupressaceae > Sequoia > Sequoia sempervirens. The sequence continues at coordinate 25,775 of VDFB02112641.1, forward strand.
ATCACCGACAAGGCCGAGACCTTGTCTATGGAATTAAACATGCATCCCATAGGGGCACCATGCCTATTATCAACAGACATGGCAAGTTGTTCCTAAGATTCACCACTAAGCTCGCCGAATGACTCAGGAGCAGTGACAAACTCAAGAGAAGCCGAGACTGGTTCTGTTACAAGGAAAAAACAAGTCAGCATAGGGACACCTTCCAAGGAAGATGGACTCCTCTTACATCCTTCATTGCTAGAAGGACCAACCTCCACCTCTTTCTTCGTTGGAGGGGATGAAATCCCCACAGATGAAGCTAGGGGTGTAGAGGAAGAGGAAGAAAGAACCACAATAGATATGACTAAGGTATTAACCATATCCATGAGCTTTAGGAAGGGTTGAATATCTGGAACAGTCATCAATAAAGGTGGCTCCACCGAAGGAGTGATAAACACCTATACCCATTTAGGGTTAGGCACATTCATGCTTCCAACAAAAGTTGAGAGCAGATCAGACTATGGGGAAATAGAAGGAAGGGAGGAAGAAGATGTTGTAGGAGGTCCTAGAATAGGAGCAGTCATTTCTTCCTCCTTTCTTTGTGAGGTGCCCTGCTTGGCTAGGAGAGCCTTTCACCGACACTTGCGTTCATTTGCAAGGTCATTTCTACAGCTCTTGGAGTTAGATGTCAGAGTTTGCAAAGGGACAAGAGGTTCCTACTCAACCATAGGAATGTCTACTATAGTCATTTCAGGTGGAGGGATAGGTTCTTGTACGGGAGCAAGGGGAACAGGCTGAGGAGTGATAGGAGGAGTCAACTTGGGAGACTCAGTGGAGGGCCTCTTTCCGCTCACTACCTTAGGAACAGGAACATTAGGAGGTCGTGAAGGTCGAGAAAAATATGACTCCCCTCGGGAGACCTTCCTATCATATCGAACGGGCTTAGGCTCCATCAGAAGAATAGGAAGCTCGAATGCAGGAAGCTTAGGCTTCCTCTAAGCGGGCACTAAAGGGTTTTCCTACAAATGAGGAGAAGATCCTGACAGTACCACAACTGATCGAGGAGAAGCATAAAATTGGGCAGTGGAAGAGGAAGAAGGAGGGTCACAAGACCGCTTCTCTTCTTTCCTCTTTTGAGCCTTAGCGGCATCGTTTTCATCCTTCAAGCAAGCCTTATGTGAGATAGCATAAGGTGAGGGAGGGTACCTTTCCTTTGGCCTTAGATGCCCTTTCTTATAGTTCTGATATGTTTTATGCAAAAGGTCCATCCTAGGTGGAAGGGGACCCACAGATGCAAGCCACGGGTGATCCAAGGAGTAGCTACCACGTGCAACTGGTGGTCTATAACTGGTGTCATGGATCACGTGCACGGAACCTCCGTGGATAAATTTCAAGCATTTATGCACAACAGAGGGTACCATGTTCATCACCACCAACCAAGGGATACCCAATTTCACCCTGAAGAGTTCAGATCTAGGGATGATATCAAACAAGACATTCACGGACTTAGGTCCAACTAAGACTGATAAGACAATACTACCCAAAGGGGGTATAGAAAACCTGTCATGTGTGTGGATGAAACTCACAGGAGCATCGTATCCATCCTTATGTAAAAAATTTATTAACATAATCTCCTCTTTTATTATGTTCACTTGTGATGTCGGGTCAATGAGAACACCAACTACGATGTTTCCATTGATCCGCCCAGGAATGTAAAGAGGAGACGGTGCCTTGTTAAAGCCCATAGGCAGGTCCTATGAAGTAAAGGTTATGCCAACACTACTACCCACAAGTTGCGCAGAGGGGATTGTTTGATATAGAAAGGAGGCCATTATGCACACTAGACAATGCTTTGACAGAATCCCCAAAGGTTAACGGATAAGACAAGGACCCAATTAAGGTTTCGTTGTGCAATACCTTTGGGACCTTCCAACTATGCCAACTAGGGGTTGCAGGTTGGGTTGCAAGGCGGAAACCTTACAACACTCACACCTACAACACTCCTAGAGTATGAGGAAAGGGACTATTAGTATCACAAGAACAAAACCAAAATGGTTCATGGACCGGGTTCACCAAAAATGTAAGAGAGAGGGACCACCGCGTGCAAGACCCTAGGTCACAGAGGGTTAAGATGTGAGAGGCTGCCCTAACTTACCTCAGCTACGTGCAATGTTTAGGGTTATGAGGATGAGAATGATGAGGAATACGATGTCCTACAACCACTATGTAATCCTAAGTTTTAAGATTGGGGCTAGGCGAGTCAGTTTTTAGGTTCAACTCTATGCCTCAGGGAGTTCTCTTCCTGAGGACGTCAGCGCGGACTCTGGATGACAGTGCAGTGCACTGGCATCTCTAAAGTTTTCTATAGTCTATATGGTTAGACAACAGCAGATACAAGGCTGAACTCACCAAAACTACTAATGGCCTAGCTACTCAACTAAAAGGCCAGAATGAAACTAGAAAATAAACAAAGTATTCTCTAATATTGTAAAGTAGAAATGCAAAAGTAACAAGGACAAGGAGCATACCACTGAGAAGTTCGTTCGTTGGATGATCCTTCAAAGAGCACATACTCCTACACATAGAAAGAGGGAAAATGTTGGGTGGTTGTATAGGGGCCTTCCTCAGTCAGATCCCCATTTAGGTGTTTCCACCTCCACGAAAAACCAAGGAAACGAGATAAAGAAGCAATAAAGTAACGAGAATGCAAACACTACAATGCAATACTATGTTACTCAACCAAGTGATAGAGGAGAGGAGAGGGAAGCTTACCACCTCCACCAAGAGCACTCAAGGATGCTTGGGGGAGAAATGAGAGGAACTCAAGCCTCTGTTGCAATGGTGTGGTCCCAAACTTGCTCTACCGAAGCTGCAATGGGATGCTTGAATGCTTGGAGTGAGTGAAAGTGAATTCTTGAGAGCTTGAAAGTGAATGTGATAATGCCAGAATGAATAATTGATGTGGTGAAGAGTTGGATTGAATGTTGAAGGGATGAATTTGAAGAAAGAGTGGAGAAAAATGGCCATATTCGGGTCAGTTGTCCAAAGGGGGTGTTACAACTTCACCTCCAATGAGAAGTGTAATGCCTTTGTAGGTTCAGCCGCAAGAATCTGCTAGGGACGTAAGCACACCAAGTGGACGTCTGTGTTCCTTGCGAGTGTCCTTGACAAAAATGCCTCCACCAACACTCAAAATAAGTGCCAAGTGGACCACCAATAGCGGGCTAAAGGGTAATTAAGCCTCTGAACTTGGTTTTCTAAGGTGGACAAAGGAAAAAAGGGGAATTGCACATAGGGTGAAAATTCACTCCTATACAGTTACTATCTTTCTCACATAGTTCACATGTAAAACACATCACATTTATTTGCAATTTTAAAGATACATCATAATATGTAAACATCATGTACAACACAAGGCTCACACAATGGGTTTTTACGAGGATGGACATTCATAGATACCATAACCATAAGGAAAGATGGTCTTGGGGCCTTCTCTATATGGACCCCTCCATAGATTTTCTTATATCTACCTTTCATTTGTGTAAGGGGATTAGCCTCTGAAAGATAGATACTCATAAAGTACTCACACACAACTAGGAGGAATTGATTGTGACCATCCCATACTGGTTCCATTTGCAACCCCCATCCTCACAATAAAATTCCCTAGCACATCTACTCCCCTATACATCCTACCAAGGATCCATTTTTGATATGACAATTTACAAATGTCACATTACAACATTTATGCAAACAATTTACAAAAATGCAAAATGCCTCAAATAAGATTCATCAATACACAATTTTAACCCCCAAAAATCAAATAAAAGTCTCGTAAAGAGGAAATGTAAATTAAAACCAAAATGAAAATAAGCAACAATTTAAATAATCCTAAAATTAAAATAATAATACAAGTGTGTTATAGCTTATAGTGTGCTCATATTATAGCACACTATAATGTGCTTGTGTTTTCAAAAAGAAAAATACCTCTCTCTCTGTCTCTCTTCTTATCTCTCTACCTCCTTATATAGCTTATAATCTCTCTCTTCTCTATATCACTATATTTTCCTTTCTCTCCCTCTCGATCTCCCTCTCCCTATCAATTTTACATAGCTATTATTCTATTTTACAAGGCTAGGTTAGGGTTATATATGAAAATTTACTTCCTTATACTTTAAGTCATATTTCATGTATATAGTTTTAGGATGTTTGAGAATGGTTTTGGATCTCTATGATTTATAATGTAAATTATAGGTTTTGAAGGATCTTATCATTTCTCAAACTTAGTCAAATTTAAGTAATCAATAGGCTCCTATCATCTTTTATTTGTTTAAGTGTAGTTGTACTATTCAAAAGCCTCATCAAGCCTCTCCTTACAAATAGGAGGACCTATTCTTATGCAAGAGACCAAAATTTTGGAGGGTCAAGCCCCCTACAACCCCCATAAAGAACTAAGATACAAACACAACTAAAACAAAAATCTCTAAATTAGGAAGATAATCAAGCTCCATTACCAATACTATATCCCTACCTCTCTCCATATCTCACTATATCTTTATCTGTTTCTTTCCCTTTGTCTCTATCTTCATTTCGACCTCTATCTTCCACTCTTCATCTCTATCTCTAGATACCTCTCCCTCCTTTTCTTTCTTCCTATATGTCTATATTTATATCTCTATTTTCCTCTCTCGCTATCTCTCCCCTATCTATATCTCCATATTTATCCTTCTATTTATCCCTCTCTTTATCTCTCCATATCTCTCTCTGTCTATCTATTACTCCCTCTCCCTCTCCCTCTCCCTCTCCCTCTTCCCCTTTCTCTACCCATCTCTCTCCATTTCTCTTCCCTTCTATATTTCCTAAGTTATATTCATATCTAGATATCTCTCTCTCTTTCTATCTATATATTCCCTCTCTCCCTTTCTCCCTATCACTCTCTCTTTCTATATCTCTCTACTTATTCTCTCTCCTCTTTATATTTATCTCCCTTGGAAATATAAGTACATGAGAGGAAATACCCCTATTCCTCCCATCAATAACTAAGATCCAAAAATAGCTCAAACAAAAAACTCTGAAGTAGGAAGATAATTAGGCTCCATTACCAATAGGGAGAGAGACAGAGAGGAAAATAGAGATAGAGATGGAGATGGATATGGATATTGAGATAGAGAGGAAAATAGAGATAGAGATGGATATGGGTATGGATATTATGATAAGCTCCCTTCCTCTCTATATTCCCCTCTCTCCCTCTCCATCTCCCTCTCACCCTCTATATATTTAGCTATCTCCCCCTCTCCCTATTGCCCTCTCTATATATTTAACTATATCTCCCCCTCTCCTCTCTCTCTCTCTCTCTCTCTCTCTCTCTCTCTCTCCCCCCCCTTTCTCTTCCCCCTCTATCTTTCCCTAGTTATATATCTCTACATATCTCTCCCTCTCTATCCCTCCATACTATTCAATATTATTACTCTCTCACTACATATCTCATAATATCTCTCTCTATCTTTCTATCTTCCTCTTAATCCTTCTCTCTATCCCTTTCTATCCATATCTTTTCTCCCTCTATCTACCTATCTCTCCATCTCTCTCCATAACCCCCCAGATCTCTCTATATCTCGCTCTATCTATATCTCACCATCTCCCCCCTCTTCTCTCTATCTCTCTTATTCACTCCATATCTCCAACTCAACATCTCAATCTCTCTATTTATCTCTCTCTATCTCCCTCTTACTCCTCTCTATCCCTTTATACCCATATCCTTATCTACCTATATCTTCCTATATCTCTATCTCTCTCCCTATTCCCCTCTATCTCTCTATGTATCCCTATATCAATATCTACCCCTCTCCCCATCTCTCTCTCCCTCTCTACCTATGTCTCTCCCTTTCTCTACCTCTATCTCTCTATCTCCCCTCTCTATATATATCTCCCTCCCTCCTTCCATCCTTCTCTATATCCCCCTCCTCTCTCTCTATATCTAATATCTTTCTATCACTCTCTCTCACCATCTATCTATCTCTTTATCTTACCCTCTCCCTCTTTATTTATATCTCTCTCTTCTCTCTATCTCTCCCTATCCCTCTTTCTCTATATCTCTATATCTCTTCTTTATCTCTCCCTTTACCTCTCTCTATCTCTATATGTATTTTTTCCCTCTCCCTCTATCTTCATCTTCATCTCTATCTTCCTCTCTCCCTTTATATCTCTAGATATGTCTCCCTCTTTCTATCCATCTTTCTCTTTCCCTCTATTATCTCCCTCTCTCTCTTCTTGGACCTTTATATCTATATCTATATTTTCCTTTCTATCTCTCTCCCATATCTCTCTCTCCATATTATCCTTCCATCTCTCCCTATATTTATCTCTATCTCCTTATCTCGACATATCTCTTTACCCCTATATTTCTCCTTATCTCTATCTTTATGTTTATACTCTCCATCTCTCCCTCTCTCATTCTCTCCCTCTTTATATATTTATATCTTCCATCTCTTTATATCCCTCTCTCCTATAACTCTCTATTTGTATCTCCCTCTTTCCCTCTTTCCCTCTTTCCCTCTCCCTCTCCATCTCTATATCCATCTCCATATATCCATATACATCACTATCTCTATTTTCCTCTCTATCTCTTTCCCCATTAGTAATGGAGCCTAATTATCTTCCTAATTTAGAGGTTTTTGTTTCAGCTATATTTGGATCTTAGTTCTTGATGGGGGTGTGGGGGGTTTTCCCCTCCCAATTCTATTTTCAAGGGAGAGAAATGAAGAGAGGAGAGAGATATAGAAAGAGGGAGTGATAGGGAGAAAAGGAGAGAGAAAGAGGGAGAGATAGGGACATGAAAAGGGAGACTTGTCTAGAGATAGATATAACTTGGTACAGATAGAGTGGGGAAGAGAAAAGGAGAGAGAGAGAGAGGGAGAGGGAGAGGGATATATGAAGTGATATATAGAGTTATAGAGGGAGAGATATATGGATAGATAAGGAGATATAGATAAAGAGAGGGAGAGATAGAAGGAAAAATATGGAGAGATAGAGATAGGGGAGAGAGATAGAGAGAGGAAAATAGAGATATACATATAGAGGTCTACAACAAGGAAGGGGAGAGAGAGGGAGAGGTATCTAGAGATAGATACAAAGAGTGGAAGATAGAGGTAGAGATGAAGATAGTGGTAGAGGGAGAGAAATAGAGAGAGAGATAGAGAGAGGTAGAGGGAGAGATAAAGATAGAGGTAGGGAGGTAGTGTCGGTAATGGAGCCTAGTTATCTTCTTAATTAAAAGGCTTTTATTTAATCTATCTTTGGATCTTAGTTCTTGATGGGGGTGTGGGGGCTTTCCCCTCCCACTTTTTGGTCTCTTGCATTAGAATAGGCCCTCCTATTTCTAAGGAGAGGTTTGATGATTCTTTTGAATAGATACAACCACTGTTAGACAACTGCAAGATGATAAGAGCATGATGATTACTGAAATTTGACTCAATCTAAGAAATTAAAAGATCCTCAAAAACCTATAATCTGTATTATAACTCATAAAGATCCAAAACCATTCTCAAACATCCTAAAACTATATACATGAAATATAAATTAAAGTATACGGAATTAAATGTCCATATGTGAATGTCACTTATACTTAAATATTTATTTCATGTATATAGTTTGAGGAAGAGAGCGAGTGTGAGAAATACAAGGAGGTAGAGAGAGATGAGAAGAGAAAGAGAAAAAAGGAATTTTTTCTTCTTGAAAACATGATTGCATTATAGTGTGCTCGCATTATAACATGAGCATGTTATGGCTTGTTAGTAATAAAACCTAGGATTGGTCACTACCAAGGCATAAAATGAGAATGTTATAATGTGAGTTTGTTATAACTCACTTACGTTATCTCTTGTATGGGACCAAAAAGTGGCATAGCCACTTTTGGGTCCCTCATCTTTCTACACTTACCTTGTACATATCTTTTTCATGGCTTAAGATGTCATTTTTGGTATCCATTTTTGTGTGTAATCTCTTTTTCGTATATTTTATGCTTATAATTCATCTCTTAGGTAGGAGCATGCATTTTCTTGGCTCACGTGACTTGATCTAGTACATGCATTCAATCTACAAGATCTTGGTGGATTTTCATAGAATATTCTCTCTCGCTCCCTATTTCCCTCTTTTTTATTTATAATAAAAGTTAATATATATTACTTCTTTCTTTCTATAATAATTCAATATATTTACTTTTAATAATTAAGTATATATTTAAATAATATTATTTGGATATAAATTATATAAATACCCACTCTAAATGTGTACTTATGTATATGTATATTAAATGAATTTAAACAAACATAAAAGTATAAGAAAATTTATATTTTTGATAGAAGTTTTGAAAGAGGCATATAAAAATATACATGCAATTAGATTGTTAAATAATTATTTAATTAAATAGATGTATATTTTTCATATGCAATTATACACTTATAAATCATGAATTTCTTTTCTTAAATCACAATGCTTAAATCTATACAAATTTGGGGAGATCTAATACTTTCAACCACAATAGTTGTTTCTAACTTTTACAAATATTATAAATATTCCCAAATTCATATGGAAAAATTTTTCCAGTTACAACAATAGATTTTACAACTTTTTGAATTTACAAAATAGTATTACAAATAAGGAGAACAATACATTTGTAAGTGAATTTTTTTTACAAATTTTAAAAATCATTTTGTACATTTCTTTTTAGGATTCTTCTACTCTAATAAAAAATTATTGAAGCTCCAACAAGAACAAACCAATGAGGAGAGTTTACTCTCAACCCAACCATTATGGCATTGAGCCATACATGACTCTTGTCGTCCCCTGGGCCAAGAGATCAAAGAAGAACCAAGTATGTAATATTGAATTAGAGATCTAAATGTTGAAAAAAAATACAATGAGGATTTGTAAAGCATCGTGAATGCACTCAAGAGAGGCTAAATAAAATCTAAAATACACACATACACACACAAATATTAAGTACAATTGCATTCTAAATCAACACACTGTTAACTCTCTTTTCTTGTAAATAAATGCAACAAATAGTGAAAGTATAAACATAAAACAAAGGTAGAGCTTACCTTAAGGTAGCTTGCACTAGATGGATGACCTCCCTCCCTTGAATGAACTCCCTTTGCAACCATGCACATATCAATCCAATTTATACTGCAAAAATTGTTGAACATACACAAGAATATTGAGCGGGGGGGTTGAATCAACATTCAAATAAATCTCAAACCTTCTGGAGCAAACCGAAACTTAATATTTATAGCATTAATAGAAACATAAAAGATCAACACAATGCAAAACACCACTCAACACCAGATATATGTGGAAAATTCCAAAGGGGAAAAACCATGGTGAGAAAAACTGCTAGGAGCTATTGTCCTAATCCAACCTCATAATGAATCACAATTACAACTTTGTTTTAGGGCTACAACCCAAAGAAGCTACTACTCCCTATGGAAAGGTTTTAGGGTCACTCCCAAGGAACACCCTGTAGACTTTATTTTAGGGCTTCAACCCAAGGAAGCAACTATTCCCTAAACTGAGAACAAACTTAGAAAAGATTATAACATGACAATCCTTCTATTGTCTCAGACAACGAAGGTCAATCCTTTTGATGATTGCAATTCTTCTTTTTCACTTCTCTTTTGATGATTGCAATTTTTCTTTGACAACTTCTGCAACTTCTTCAAATGTCTACTTTGCAGCTTATTGACTCATTGCTTTCAGCCTTCAAGAAGTTTTTCCTTTGGCTCATTTCCTCCAACAATCAATTAGGAACACTCTTTGTTTCCCTTCTATCTCAGAGATATGATCAAATTGAATCTAGACAATATGTACAACTTATTCTCTTTCTCTTTTAGTCACTTACATCTACATAATAATGCATTACACATCCTCATTTGACTACTTACCCTCACACTCACCACCTAGATCAACTAGGTTTACAATATATACACAATATTGCATTGATTACATTATATGTCAACCAAGAACAACAATAATATTACAATTGCAAGTGTAGTGTAGGAAAAAGTATCCTTTTTTCACACTTAATTTGATAAATAATAATAATAAAATGAACTAAATTATGCCTTAACTTAGTGTTCTAATTTGTATTTTACATATTCACATTAAGTTTAGGGCCTTATTAAATAAAATGGACTTAATTGTGCCTTATTTATGGTGTTGTAAGGTGTACCTTTACACTTTCACACTTATCTAGGGATTTATTAAATAATTGAGGTTAATTATGCCCTAATTGGCCCCTTAGTTCAAATCCAAGCCTAATTAATTGCAATTTCCAAAGGGTAAATCCCGACATTCAAAAATGCCATAACATAACACTTATCATTGAGCAATGTGTATCCTAGGTAACTGACTTGTGACCCATTCGCCCATGGGTGAATGGGTTCTCACTTAGACCTAGGACCCTAATTTAAATTATGTTTTTGGTGGTATTCCAATGATTTCAAACGTATATTCACATGTTGGCTTGTATTATTTGAATTTCGGGAATTAATGCTAACATATGTATAAATAGGAGGTCATTTCACTATGTTTCATCCTAAGACTTTCAAGCAAGCTAGAAAATTTTCATGAGTAGCTAGAGTATTTCAAGAGAATTTCAAGGCATTCAAGGGAAAATTTATTGAATATTATTGCAGCAATCAAGATCATATTATCATGTTAGAGTCTTATTGCATCATGCATGTTATTTGACCTAATATGTTGATGTAGTGTTCAAGATCCATTCAAGAATTCAAAGGCATTGTTTCAAATCAAGTTTCATGATCAAGATCCACATCCATTGAAGCCATCTCATGCTAGTTGTAGATCCACATTCCAAAGTTCAAACAAAGGTTTGGTGAGTTATGACATAGGATTTGTTCATTCATCATTCCTTCATGCTATTTCATTTTATTTCAAGGTTTAATTACCAAAACAAGGTTTGACCAAGGAAAATCCCCATTCACCAACAATAAAACAGTTTTCCCTCTTGATGTGTGTTTGCAAATTTTAGGTGGAAGATCTCTTGAAGAGCAAAATTGCAAAGTTGTCAAAGTTGTCATCATTCTTACAATTTCATGGAAACTCACCTGCAAGATTTATTTCCGATTGTCTCACTGTGAAATTCAGGAATCTAGGAGTGCAGACACAAGAGAAGAGAACCCAAAAACCATTTTTACAAATCCCTAGCCAATACCCATTCACCATAGGGTGAATGAGTCCTTAGTAAGCTTTGAAAAAGCACTTTTGGTGAATGGTACACATCATTTTCCCTTTTTCATATCATTATTTTGTTTCCTAGTTCCATGAAAATAAAGCTTAGTCTTTTAGATGCACTTTGTAGATTGCATTTTGGAGTTTGTTTGTTATTTTTAATCTTTCTCCCCAAAGTGTTGTTTAATTAGGACCCTCGTCCTTGCATAAAAGGGAAAATTACAGATTCATACTTTGATTTGACTCACCTTTTGGGTTGATAGTCACTTCATTATTTGGATCTCATTTCCTGAATGAAATTAGAGAAATAGGTCCATCATACCCCCTTTTCCACTATTCCATTGTAAATGAAACCTATTTTTCATCATTTCATTTTGGTGAACCTGAGTTTGATCATTGCAATTTTCTGATTTTGGAGTCTATTTGCACCCTAGATTTAGATCTTGCATTCATTTGCAATTCATTGCATTGAATTGAGTCTCGTTTAGGGTTGTTTAGCTTACATTAACTTTACATTTCATTTAATGGTTTTAGGATTGCATCTTTGCATTCTTCAAATCTGAAAAAAAGTTATTTTGTATATCATTTACATAACATTGTATAAACATTCACTTGCATTTGAAAAATCAAACAAAATTGCACATCAAATTAGGTCTTCTAGCTTGTCATTTTGTCACATTTTGCACTTGTATTTCACCTTAATTACACAGAAAATTTAAACTGTAACTTGATTTTTCTAATTAGAATCTGGAAACCACTGAAATCATCTCAAAAATCTATAAAAAAACATTTAGAAAAACCCTAACCTAGGACCCATTCACCCTTGGGCGAATGAGTCCCTGATCAAGGTCATTTCTTGAATTTATGGGCACTAAAACATCAATTTTTGCATTTCATTTTGTTGTCTTTAGTTTTCTATTTTAGTTTACATATTTTTTGTTAAGTGGAATTCATCATATTTAGATTCATTTGAAAAAATTAGTGCATTTTGTGATTTCAAAGTTGCATTTACAAGACATTTTTTTTCAAGTTTTTGCATTGCGTAATCAAAAAATTACCTTGTTACATTCTAGGTCATTGCATTGCATTTCACCCTCTTTCCATTTTTGGTTTACACTAAGTTTGTGAACCTTGTATGAGATTTACAACTTGGTGCCCTATTAGCAATACTATTCTGAGACGTAGTTCGAGACTCATATCATCTTGTGATTCACCATTCGCTATGGATCTTGGGTTTTTCAACTCTTTCACTAAGGGTGATCCCACAATAGTGGTTTACACTTTTTGGCCAAACTGGACATTGAGTTGAATTTTTTTTAACTAAATCTTCACTTTCGGGCACCTATAGCTGCTAAACCATGAGGAATTTGAAGATAATGCAAACTACTGAATTGTGACATTTTGTCTGTAGATTCTAAATATATTTTTTAAAAAAAAATTGGAATCAAATTGCATTTATTTTTCCATCTCCTTTGAAAACTATTTTTTAACAGTAAACACCATTTTTAAAGAGTGACATGTACTTGCTAACATATAACCTTTTTTCTATGAAGGATAAAATTCTATTTTTTTTGAATTTAGATTCATAACTATGATATTTAGTGCATGCAATTGGTTTAATAGTGTTTTATTGTATATTTTTTCTTAATTAAGTTTTGAAGTCAAACCAGTTACAATTTAGACATAGGTTTACTTGCTAACACATAATTTTTTTTGTATGCATCGAAATTCAATTTTTTGTTGTTGGATCAAGGACATCAATATCTAGTGCATAGATATTTTTTAGATTTTTCTGATAATATGCTATTTTTCCACGTGTGCAAAATAGAGAGCTTGATTTTTGGTGAAAAACCTATGTTTAATTAAACTAAAAAATACATAATAAAACCAAAATATATAAAATTATATTTGATGGATAGCTCATTTCGAGGACTACCATCATCCAATTGGGTCTGTGAAGTCACCTCCATTTTCATCCTCAACCTGAGCCTATAAACACAAATTTCTACAATAAAATGAGAAAGGAGGGGGAGAAGGGAAAAAGGGGGGTTTGAGCGAACCCCCCTCGACCCTTTAGTGAAGGGGATTCGCTCAAACCCTCTTTTTTTGCAATTTTACTTTTCTTTCTTTGAAAAAAACGTGCCATATGGGGTTCGAGTGAACCTGGCATGAAAAATGGGTTTGCTCAAACTAGGGGGTTTGAGCTAACCCTTTTATGGGTTTGTGTGAACCCCCTAGTTCAAGCAAACCCCTTAAAACCCAATTTTTTGTTTTTGGGAGCATTTTTTCAATTTCCTTTGTGAAGGGAATTGTAAACCAGTATTGTGGGATCACCCCTAATAGTGTTGATAATCAACCCTTTATGGATCATAGCCTTCATACCTCATTTCCAATGACTTCATTACCTACAAACAATGTGCATGATGTTGCTATTATCCCACAAGAGAACATACCGAGGCTAGAAAAAGAATTAATTTTTTTGTAAAACTTTGTGAGAATCAAACCTATTGATGGTAGTTCCATTCCTATCATAGGGAACATACAAACACTACTTAGCCATAAAGAAGGAATAGAGTTTATATGTGCCTTGGTCCATATCATTAAAAGAAGTTTTCCTCCTTCTCAACTAGCTTCCAATACATCTCCCAAGCATAAGAGAAAAGAAACCACAAGTTCTGAGCACTTTACCACTCCTAACACATCATTTTTTGAAAAAGGAAAGGGTTTGCAATTAGAATCTAGGAAAGTGATGACCAAACAATTATCAAACCAAAGAAAAAGAAACCAAAACTACATGCACATCAAAGACTTCAAATACAAAAGTTGTATGATATTCCTGCAACTTCCGATGACCTATTACAAGTGTCCGAGACAGAGAATATCTTTTACACCCTTCTACATTGGAAATTGATCAAATTTCCACTAAAACATGAAATCTAACTGAATAGAAAACTTATCAAAATAGACCATATTATGCTTACCATAGATTCTTTGGACATCACATGGATACTTGTGTCATATTTTAAAGGGAATATTGGAGAAATTTAGATCCCCTAGGGATCCATCTTGACTTAAAGCATGCACTTTGCTCCTTGTCATGTAATAGTTGTAGGATCATAGTATGCTCACTATTACATGTTTAACATTCATTGCAAATCATTTTTTTTTATCGCAAGGAGCTCATTCTCATCACTTATCTTGTCTCATCCTTGTAGTAAACTTAGTGGGTACAAGGGGTTAGATAGCCTTGTCCTAGTTTTGACACTTTTCGTTATCCCTTTGGCTAGTTGTCCTCCTTTCGTATATATTGAACAAGATTTGGATGTGGATGACCTGCTATAAGTTGACTCGCATGTGCTTTACTAGTATTTTGTTTTACTTTCTTTTTCATGTTTCTTTGTGTGAAATTGCATGTGCGTAATGTGATCCCCTGTATTGTTTTGTTTGATGTATCTCTTCATGTGAATTCCTCTATCTGTATCTTTTTCATTTGTTTTGTGTTTTCCTTTTGGGGATGACGCAAGGCGTCAAGACATTTAGGTCTCTTCCATGTTGACCTGAAATATTTTCTTTGTTTTCACTCTCTTTGTGTCATTCTTCTAGTTCTACGAGTATTTGGAGAATGATGATGTTTCTGAGCTCTATAACAACATTGTAGCAAAGATGTACTGACTCTGAATCCGTAGATCCCTTATGTGTTTTTAGGGGAAACCCTTTTCATGATGTAGCTTCATTTGGAAACATATGACTTGGCATAGGGATTTCCGATTAAGCTCTCATGTCCTCTTTATGGTTAGCATAGACTATTTGCTACTTTAAAGTTATCACTCACATCAATGTTGAAGCAATTCCTTTAAAGTGGGGGCATACATTGGCATTATTTTTAACACTCATGTTCTTTGTGTGATTTTCTTTCTTCTTGTGATGCATCCTTTTCTTGGTGGTGTCATTTGGTTTGATGTCCTTCGAGAGTGTGATATTTATTAGCATATGAATTTCCTCTTAATGGTGATGCTACACGTTGCATTCCCTAAGTTGCAAATCTTTTTATCCTGAACTTGTCCTCTCTTGGAGACATTAGGCATGATGATCCCTAAGAAGAAGACCTTACACAAACTAAGGAAAATCCCTTTGAACAAAACCATATATACAATGTTCATAAGTGTTTAGCATAATATAACTTGTTAACCTTGTGAAGCTCGAACCCATCCCTATAAGGCCACCAAGCATAGCACATCTTGCTTGCCAGTAGAGCCTTGTTCATGAGTGCTTAGCATTACACAACTTGTTAGGACTTGTGAAGCTCAAAGTATAGTATTGTGGTGCCTTATTGAAGTTGTCAGGAGGATAGATTTGATATGGTATGGAAGCCTAATAAGATTCTCTCATTTACCACCCGTCGGGGGCTCACCTAGTGGATGGATTGAGGTTTCATTAGCTCATGTGAGCATATGTGTCTTTTGCATAGTGGACATCAAGTTCTTCTTGTGAACATGTTGGAAAAACAGCCTAGACATGTTCCATATTGCATTGGATAATTGAAGATTGATCCACTCCCTTCCTTGGACAAATAGCTATGTTCCACATCACGTTGGGACAATCGAAGCTTGATCTACCTCCCTTTTCTTCTCCTAGGCTTTGATAGGGTATGATTGAGTATCTTTGTCATTGTTGCATACATATGTGTCTTCAATGTCTACTTTAGTGTGCTTTTAACATGGGGTCATCCTCTCACTAAAGTGGGGGCTAAATGTAGTGTAGGAAAAAGTATCCCTTTTTCACACTTAATTTGGGGAATAATAATAATAAAATGAACTAAATTATGCCTTAATTTAGTGTTGTAATATGTATTTTACATATTCACATTAAGTTTAGGGCCTTATTAAATATAATGGACTTAATTGTGCCTTATTTATGGTGTTATAAGGCGTACCTTTACACTTTCATAATTATCTAGGGCTTTATTAATTAATTGAGGTTAATTATACCTTAATTGGCCCCTTAGTTCAAATCCAATCCTAATTAATTGCAATTTACAAAGGATAAATCACGACATTCATAAATTCCATAACATAAAACTTGTCATTGAGCAATGTGTGTCCAAGGTAAGTGACCTAGGACCCTAATTTAAATTATGTTGTTGGTTGTATTTCAATGATTTCAAATGTATATTCACATGTCGGCTTGTGTTATTTGAATTTCGGGAATTAATGTTAACATATGCATAAATAAGAGGTCATTTCACTATGTTTCATCATAATACTTTCAAGCAAACTAGAAAATTTTCATGAGCACCTAGAGCATTCAAGTGAGCATTATCAAGAGAATTTCAAGAGCACTTCAAGGCATTCAAGGGAAGATTTATTGAATATTATTGCAGCAATCAAGATCATATTATCATCTCAAAGTCTTCTTGCATCATGCATGTTATTTGAGCTAATATGTTCATGTAGTGTTCAAGATCCATTCAAGAATTCAAAGGTATTGTTTCAAATCAAGTTTCATGATCAAGATCCGCATCCATTGAATCCATCTCATGCTAGTTGCAGATCCACATTCTAAGGTTCAAACAAAGGTTTGGTGAGTTGTGACATAGGCTTTGTTCATTCATCATTCCTTCATGCTATTTATTTCATTTCAAGGTTTAATTACCAAAACAAGGTTTGACCAAGGTAAACCCCTATTCACCAACAACAAAAAAAATTTGCCTCTTGATGTGTGCTTGCATATTTTAGGTGGAAGATATCTTGAAGAGAAAAAATGGAAAGTTGTCATCATTCTTGCAATTTCACGGAAACTCGCCTACAAGATTTATTTCCGGCTATCTAACTGTGAAATTCGAGAATCTGGGAGTGCAGACATAGGAGAAGAGAACCTAAAAACCATTTTTATAGAGCCATATCTAGGACCCATTCTCCATAGGGTGAATGAGTCCTTAGTAAGCTTTAAAAAAACACTTTTGGTGACTAGTACACATCATTTTCCCTTTTTCAGATTTGTATTTTGTTTCTTGGTTCCATTAGAATTGAGCTTAATATTTTAGATGCACTTTATAGATTGCATTTTGGAGTTTATTTTCTATTTTTAATCTTTCTCCACAAAGTGTTGTTCAATCAGGACCCTCGTCCTTGCATAAAAGGGAAATTTGCAGATTCATACTTTGACTTGACTCACCTTTTGGGTTGATAGTCACTTCATTGTTTGGATCTCATTTCTTAAATGAAATTAGAGAAATAGGTCCATCATACCCCCTTTTCCACTATTCCATTGTAAACAAAACCTAGTTTTCTTTGTTTCAACAAGTCAGCCACAAATCAAACAACATGAAATGTATAGAAGGAAATGTTGGATCTTAGTTGTGTTTATGGTTTGTCCTTGATGACAAAATATCTGATCCTTATGTTTTACAATGGCACTTCTTTGATGTCTCTTGGATATTACAAAAAGTTATTTATTATGTTTCAATTTCATGATGATGATAAGAATTCTGGTTCAAGCTATGAATGTTATTTCTGTGTCTAACAAAGCTTGTAAGTTGGTTTCTTTGTCAGGATGGTTCTTTTTGCTTTTCACAGGCTTTCACATTTCGGCATGAGTATGGCTGGGTCTCCCCGATCCACTTTGAAATGTCTAAGTTGCCTATCGGCAAGATATTTTAGATGTCATGGCAATTGAAATTATCTTATAGGCTGATTTTGGCAAGACCTGTCTTTGGTTTCGATGACAGAATGTGTTATCTATCGGCATATGTAATACCGTTGGGATAAGGTCTTAGCGATTCCCTTGTGTCTCCCCGACCCGCTTCAGAATGAGCTTATCGGCAAAGGAAATCATCCTCGGAGTAATTTCATAGCGAGTCTTTCTTGTCTTACCGACTCGTGCTCAAAATGTTTTATCTATTTTTCAGGAGGAGTCTCACTGAACTACTCATTGAGAGAACTTCGGCCAAACTGAGCAGTATCGGGCTGAGGTCTTGGAAAAATCATCTTGTCTCACCGATCGGAGGTTGAATGGAAGTCTATCGGCAAAGGTTGTGGCTTCGTTGAAATGTCATAGCGATTTTGTTATGTCACACCGACCGGTGGTGGATGGAAGTCTGTCGGCAAGAGCTTAAGGTTTCAACATGAGGTTATATCGAATGCGCTATGTCACACCGACCGCCGGTTAAAAAACATTGCATATCGGCATGAGTTTTTATTTCGAGGAAATGTCTTAGCGAACACTTTGGTCTTACCAACTAAGTCTTTTGAAGTGCTTTCGGTGAAATTTTGGCATGGTCTCAGCGACTCAGTGTATAAAGTTCTTTTGGTATGTCAAAGCTTTTTCTCCAAGAGGTCTCCCCAAAGATTGTATGTTACAGCGACATCACACAAGGGATTTCTATCAAAGGCTCATCGGTGTGAGATTGATATTCTCTTGGCGATCTATTGTGAGCTCAGGATGTTTCGACAAAACAAGGGGTAGTCTATATAGTGTCTCCCCGACTATGTATAGTCTCGGCGACTTGGAAATGATAAAGGCCTTCGGCATAGGTGTCGAATTGTCACGGCGACAATGTGTATCGCATGTCTTTTGGAATGACAAAGTTTTTTCTCCAAGAGGTCTCCCCGAAAGTTGTTTGCTACAACGATTGTGAATGAAACAAAAAGGGCATCTCGGCAAGAATTTTCCTCATGTCTCAGTGAAAGAATGATATAGTAAGGAAGACCATCAGTGTAGCATGTTGTATTCGATATGTCTTCTCTCTGACTCTGGTGGTTCTCGGTGAAAGTGACAACCATAAGGTTGTCTGGCAATGTTAAATTTTCCTACAGCATAACGTGTCTTTGATTGAAAAGAAAGTCACTTAGGGCAAACATTTTGAGCGTATTCTTTTTGGCTGGGTATCAAACCCTAGCCTGGCTGCCATCATGAATGTTTACGTTTCTGTTGTTGCTAACTGTAACAGTTTCTACAGAGGTTTATGGAAGGTTTGTTTGATGCGCCTCTCTGGCTGGATGCTCGACAGTGGTTGATGGAGCCATGGGAGTTACAAATTTGTCTGAGAAATGATCTCACAAGTTTTAGAAGTTGGGTGAAACGGCTCTTGTTTTGGTTGGTTGCTCTGCCGTTACTTTTGAAGTCTGTTACTTTTCTGGCATTTATTTATAGAAGTAGAAAACTTAGTTTTCTGTTCGGCTGTTATTGTAATTCTGAGATTATCATTCTTGGGCTATATGAAAATGTATGATAAAACTTTGTAATAAAAATCTGAATAAAAATGCAGAGATTGTAAATTTATTTTCTACGTAGTATTTTAGGGATTCAATTATTGAATCTTTAAGGTATTCTGTAGATGAGAAAACAGAGAGATATGTGCTTAACTGAAAACAGAGAAATCCACTGAATCATCACTATTGTTCAAAAAGTAAACTGAGGGGTTGGTACTCCTTGAGATAGATATCTCTAAACAAGGGGTTGGTGCTCCTTGAGTGGGTGCTCAAAACAGCCTATAAGGCATTGTGAACAGTTGTTTAAAAGATTAAGCCTAGAAGGCATTTAGGGAGTGGTTTTTATACCCCAGGAGGGTTTTCCACTCAACAAAATATTGTGCCTCTTTGTTCTTCTGTGTTCTCTCTAGTTTACTATGCTGTTGTTGTTTTCAGTTCATTGTTAAGTCATTATTTTTCTCAATTCTGTTTATGAATGATTACATTCAACTCATGAATGCTTTAATCAGAATGATATTGAGATCGAATCTGAGCTGTGTGTTTAAATATTTTAAAAATCAGTCAAATAGTTAAAACACTGATTCACCCCCCCCTCTCAGTGTCTTTTTAACTCCAACAGGAAAGCCCTAAAATGGACTACACAATACACTAGGAAGAGGCGAATTCCTTGCGGATTCCAACACACACTTAACCTGGTCCTAAACACTCTTGACAATATCATTATTCAAGGAACAACATTTTCACGCTTCGCGCATTTGAAATAGGTCAACCTTAAGCAAGAAAACGTGAAACTTGTAGCATGTCAACCGTTACAACATTGGCAGTACTCATGAAATATTAAACATTACTTGCACTTTTCCGAAATGAGTTGGCATGACCCATACAACATCTTCAAACACTTCATAAACTCCACACAAACTTCAACACATGGTGCACACCTTGAACATTTCTCATTCGACCAGGTAAAAGCATAACCAAACAACAACTTCATTTCAGACCATAACTTGTTCTGGAGAAACCAAAAAACACTATACGGAGCAACAAGAAACATCACAAGATCTTTAGGATCATTCTCCACCAGCTAATCACCACTTCATACATCAACAAGTTGGTGCAAGCCAACAAACACTGAAACTAGCCACCAGACAATACAATCATGCACTTTGTCACTTATAATTCTCTCCACGAAGAGAAAAATGATAAAAAACTTTGGATATAACACCTTCACAACATAATGAACTCAACTTCTAAACTGCATGACCATATCTACAAAAATGGAGGAATGCAGAGCCAAACATTGCACCTCTATGAGCATCCTTACAAAAACCACACTATCTTCAAATTGTCATTTGCAAAACACCTTTCTTGTAATTCAAACAACATGAAACTTGGATCACACATGCCCTAACAATATATGAAGCTAAATTCCAAACCACGGGAGCACAACATCACCAACGGAGAAATGCAGAGCATCTCGTAGAGACACTAGAAAACAAATAGCCAGACTGCAACACATGCAAACAAACTACAGACAACTTCTAACATCAAGGACAACCAAGCTCACACTTTACTTATACTTTTGACATCAATGACAACCAGAATGTAACAAAAATCCCCTAAAAGGATTGCACAAGGAAGAAAGACAACCAAAATGGCTCTTCTCAAAATCTCTTTCTTTTTCCTTCTCCCCTCCTCAAGTTGAAATCAATAATGAGCCAAAATTATCCTTTCCAAGCCAAAGACGAAGAATTATATGAGGGTGCCATGTCATCTATTCTTATCCAATACATGAGGATAAATGGTTTTCCCAAATCCTCACACAACCACCTCTTGCACCACATAAATGTACTTACAATCACATGTGTCAAGATGAAAGATTCAAATGTACTCCACAAAGTAGTAAAAGTAAGAGAATAAGATGCTCAAATAAATCTTTTGCACACTAACTCACAATGCCTCATAAATTCATGATGTTTCTAAGGTCATAAATAGATACATGGACCCTTGATGCATACTTAACTTCACCTAAAAAGGTACCACATCCCAAGGTACCCACCAAAGAGGGTTATTTTCACACTAAAACACTCAAAATATTCATTTTATAGTATTTTAAATTTTTAGCCAAGCATCCATCCAAAATTTATAAGTTATCAATAATCTGAAATGATTGAAATCACACACTCATCACAAACTACATATACTTAATTAAACATATAAATTAAAAAGGGTACATTATTAGAAAACAACACAAGGTAACAATGAGGGGTCTTGATCACATTAGACTAAGACTAGTTGTTGTATTTGGTGTAATCTTATAATATTATCACAATCATTTATCACTATATCACTAGCTATTGATGGCATTAGAATAAATCCAGATGGTAAGGATCATTGCATGATTTAGGGTTACCATCCATATATTCAACATGAAATTAACTAGACCAACTATCTAGGTAAATATCATCAACAATACACTAGTATAAGTGTGACAAGATTCATTAAAATGTGTGAGTATCTAACAAAATAATAGTTAAGAAGAAATGAGAAGTACTCCAATGATCATAGAAAGGTTGGGCCTTACACAATATTGACTTCTATTATGTTGTGGTGTGCCTTGTGTTGCTTACTATATGTTCTTTTATTATCTTCTACTTGCATTTTCTTGTGTATCCCATGTTTATGCAATAATCATCTTTTAATAACTAGTTTATATGGCCATTCATAATTGTTAAGGCTCAAAAAATGATAAGGACATGAATTAGAGTGGAAAAAGTAACCTTAAAAACTATAAAAATCAACTTTTGAACATTAGGAACATCAATATGTGCTATCTTGTCAATTTAACAAAATTGTGGATGTAGTGATGTCCAAGGCAATTGAATGATAAACTCTAATAGTGTTTCAATCTAATTAATTAAATATAAAGTCTCCTATAAAGTGAAAGACAATTTACATATCAACTGATCATAAAAAACATTATAATATTTATTAAATAAAATGACTAAAAAATACTATGTATGTGCTTACAATCAATTTTAAATATAAATTAAAAAAATCTATAACTTAAATATTAAATCATATATTTTCAATATATCTACATATATATTCTTATCCATAACTCAAAAATTAAATGATATCTTTTTCAATATACCTATAAATATATTATTAAATCATATATTTTCAATATATCTACATATATATTCTTATCCACAACTCAAAAATTAAATGATATCTTTTTCAATATACCTACAAATTGTATATATTTATATCATTCTTTTTGTGATATCTTTCATTGTAGTCAATGGGAATTGATTTCCTCTCACTATAAACCAACTGCCACTTACTATAATTTATTTATTTAAATACTAATTTTAAAGATCACAAAATTTAGATTTATGATCATATTGAAGTTAATGCTAATAATTTTTTATTTTTTTTAAAGGTTTCTTCAAGATTTTTTAAAATTCTTTTTTCAGATGAATCTATGCGAGACAAAAAGAAAAATCATGTTGACCGGTGCTTTCTTTGTGGGTCAGTGTGTCAGGTGACTTGTGAACTTTCAGAAATGAAAATCCAGGAAGCAAAATAAGCTTTCAAAGAGTCCATTAGCCCACATCAACCTTATTCCTCCTCCAACAGTGCACAGAAGGTCATTAATACAGAGAATTTTCATTTCATAGCATAAATGGAATGACATATACAACTGGGTACAACAAATTTTCTGCATAGGGCAGTAGATGTCTTATAAGAAAGAAGAAACAGGGGAGGGGGTACAAAACAATAATTTCATAACCCTGGCCTAATAGGTCTGTGCACTTCCCAATATGATAAAAATACTCTAATTTGGGAGACAATAATCAGATCTCTGTTTCATAGAGTGACATCAATGGTACAGAATGCCCATGGAACTCTATGACCAATCTCAAAATTGTACTTAATCCACATATACACACACTGAACAATCTCATTCTCAGAATCGTTTTGTACAGATTCCAGGTCAGTTGCTTCATCTGGGTGAAACTCAATATGAATACATACCTATTACAGAGGAAAACAAAGTTCAACTTTTTATTCATCAGAGCCTCGTCTCTTCCAATATTTCTCAATCTCTTCAGCGGTTCGACCAGGAAGCCTCCCAGCAATCAGAGCCCATCTGCAGAACATTTTAAATGATCATTAAAGCAAGGCAATTAGTTAGTATTAGCATGTCCTAATCCAAAACTAACCAAGTTTGTAAACCCATGTCAAAATTTTAGCAGAACAGGGGAAATGCAATACCTGTCACCAAGCAGATTATATAGCCTTTTTATCAGGTCTTTTTCATCTCCTGAGAAATGGTCCTCAGATTCACCATTCTTGACATCTCCTGCACTATTCATCACATAATCAGTCCTCCTGATTGAGTTTCTGAGAAATTTTTCAGCATAACTACAAGCACCACCTACATTAATGTTTCTATTTATAAGTGAATCTGATAGTAAGCTAAGTGGGCTTGCCATGGGCCACAGTGAGCGAAGTGGGCTTGTCATAGGCCACAGTGAGCTAAGTGGGCTTGACCATGGGCAAACACAGTAAGCTAAGTGGACTTTGTGGAAAATTCTCTGAGCTGAGTGACCAGCTAAGTGACCTTGATTAGAGCTGAAAATCCATGATTAAGGGCACTTGAGTCAGGATAGTACTGGAAGAGGTGATCTTCAGAGAAATTTGGTTCTCCTGATGCAAGTTCAGGTGGTGACAGATGGAGCTATTCAAAGATATTTCATTTTGGTAATTTCAATCCTACAACTCCCCCCTTTGATCATCATAGAATACAAGAATTTCATGAATCCTACAGATGGCTTATTGAAAATCACTACTCGTGAAGATGGGTTTCATAAATTAGTTCATATCTTTTACTAATGAATACAATGACACTTCATTTGGGCAAATTCCAATCCAAAGACTCAATCCCTGTGGTCATGATCCAACACAGTAAGTGTCTGTAAACCATTCAAGCTCATAAGGGATGGATTCTTCTGAACCACTACTTATAAGAGATGGGCCATGGATACTAAACACAACCACCCAACTCCAAAAAGATTTGAATACCTGCCATTCCAGTTTCCAACAACACAACAATGAAAAAAAAAAAAACTTGCAGCTGATTTATATCAATTTAAATACATATCTAAGATAGTTAAGCTCTATTGCAAGTTTTGTCAGGAGTGTAGAGGAGAGCAGAGTACCTTGAGAATTGAGTGAAGCATCCTTAGAGGAACAAGTTTTGCTACCCATTAGAAAAAAAAAACTTCTGAATTCTCTGAGTTCAGAGATGCAGAGCAGACATGGCAGGAGAAAGATTAGAATAAATAAGAGAAGGTGAAATGCAGTGATTGGATTAGAAGCTGTGGAAAGTGGGACAAATGACTACAAGTAATTGAATATCAAAGAATTTGTTTGGAGTCAAAATAGAATGGTAGCTGAGGTTTGAGTGTTAGGTATGTGTTTTATGCCACAAAACATGATAGCATTATATCGTGGAAAAGAATGTCAGTTGGAAAAGCAATAATAGATCTCGGATCTGATGTTTATCTTTTAGTACATAAATAACTAAAATTAATTTAACGGTTGGATTTGTTGCCAGGTCATACTGGGATGCAGTAGCCGTCGATAGAGAGGACATTTGGCCGGTCAATTAGCTTGCCACTGTTCAGATATTCCCATATACCACAAGTTAAGGGGTAAACATTTCAATGAGTGATTTTTTAAAATTTAATAATGGCTCTTTTAATTAGTGAGGAGGATGGTGTGTCACATCATTTATTAAGATTAAAATTTATGGTGTCAATGATAATTTAGGTTTAGTTTTTTGGCGAGATCTTATTATGACAATATTTTTTATATAAGTGTACGTTAGGTATCTATTTATTCAACATGTTATAATCAACTTAAAAAGTGAAAAATGATTATGTCATCTTATTATATCTATGTGCACCCGTGTGTACATGAGCGTATGTTAGATGGCCACTTATTCAACATGTTATAATCAACATAAAAGTAAAAATGACAATCTATATAACCCCATTATATAAACTTGACTTATGTCCAATATAAGAATAGAAATAAAAAGGCATACTTTATAGTTTTAATCTTTGGATGGTAAAATGAAATGGAGTTATGTTTAACGCTTATGTAATTGACTTGATGTAGAGGCATATTCTACTACAATGATGGGAGATGTAAGAATGTGAGGCTTGATAATAATACTCATAAAGCTATCACTTTGAAGATCTATCCATTAGTTAGATGGTCAGAGATTTTATTATCTAGTTAATTTATGTGAAATTTATATTAAGAAAATAAGTGATGTATGCATGTACCACATGAAAAGAGTTTCAAATGACTTAACTTGTGAAACTAAAAACACATGTTCTAAAGTAAATGGACCTTTCATGCCCATTAAATGTTTGAATATCCTTATTTTATATTTACACAAGGTTTATATACAACTTATAAATTATTCTAAAAAAGTAAATAGAAATTGCTTATTGACCAAGTTGAGGTATTTTATATTTGAAAATAGGTGATGAACATAATATTGTTAAAGATATTGTATACCCATCCAAGTTGATCTTTAAGAATGGTTACAATTATAAACACATTTAGAAAGCTATTAAACTAGTCAAATTTCATCATTTTAGCCCTCACAATAATGATGATCCTCTAAGCAAAACTATTGTATTCCTCCTTTACATTGAAGGTTTATTTGATACAATTTTTAAAATATTAAGAAGAAAAGGTATCATCATATATTTCAAGCCTCATAACAAAATTGGAAGATTAGTCAAATTCTCCAAAGACCATAAAGACCTTTCAAATTTTGGGATCTATAAGGTTATTTGTTCATGGGTGGAAATAGAGGATAGAGTTGAGGTCCCAATTGTTTTGTTGGAACCATATATCCAATTGAATAGATTTGGATATTGGTTTAGGACAAAGATTTGATTTGAAAAGGATATTTGTGAACAAACATATGATTTAAAGGATATCCAAGCTTAAGTAGATATTTGGTTGCTAAAAACATAAAAAATCCATTGTTCAACTATCAATGTCATTTTCACCTTGTTAGAGTCAATATACAAGTAGGACTGAATATCTAAGTAGAGAAGATATATATGAACCTTGAATCCCATCCATGACCAACATTCTCTCTCTAGCCCCAAGTATGTTCATTTACTAATTATTTTATTTATTTTTCTTTCTTTTTATTTAAATCTAGGATTTAAAGTTTAGGTTTTTGAATTAAATATTTTTTGTTGAACATAGGTTGTCATTGATGTCAAAGGAGTTCATTGATTTCAAGGGAGTGATGTTTAAGGTGGAGTAATGCTAGTTGAACAATGAATGAAATAGTACTTGAATTATCATTATTAGTCCATTTTTTAGGACAACAAATTTGACTACTTACAATATGCTTGCAATTTCATGCCTGTATCTATTCATGTTGACAGAGGTGATTTGAAAGTTTGATCCAGAATGTTTGAGGCCAGTCACTCATGATAGGGAGATTTCTCTAGCAATATATTCATGCTCAGTATTTCTTCCTAAAGGTGAGTTTTCCTTGCGATTTGAATGGAGCATGTGTCTACACATGTTCTATCATATTCCAGAGTTTTCATAAGTTATGTTTAGCATGCAAAAAGTTTGGAGTGACAAAAGGGTCATTGTGTTAGTTATTTAACTAGTGATGGTTCCATAACTGTGTGGCAATGGCTAGTAGCGTGCATCATCCAAAAATAGTGTGAGATGATAATATTAGTCAAGGTTAAGGTTCATGTGAAAGCGCATGACATCATATTATTTTGGAAGCAAAAAAATTGATTTAGGACTGACCTGTTACATAGTTTCATGTAATTTGAATTTAGGTCCACCTTATGTCATTCTGGTTAATTGTGGATCCCTCGCCAACTTGAGTTTATGTTAATGTAATGTCTTGTATATAATTTAGATCTCACTTCACATGATGTGTATGCGAGAATGTGAGAGAAATTGTGTGAGTGAGTGTTATTCAATGTAAGTTGCATCTCAATCATTGTGTACCATCATCAAAAGATCATAAGGAGTACAAGAGAGTTCCTGAAGAAAGTTTAGATCTTATGTAAGCTATGTAATCAACATTGAAGTTTTGAAAGCTTTATCTTTGTAATCCGGTAGGATTGGTGTTCTACTTATTGAGTTGGTGCTCAGATCTTTGTATTGGGGATTGGTGTTTCTAGTAGGTTGGTTCCTACAAAAAAAATTAGAGATTGGTGCCTTTGGTAGGTTGGTGCCTACTTCATGTTATAAATTTCCTTATTATATTCTTGCTTTGTGAGTCCAGATTTGGATAATAGATCCAAGAAGCTATTCTCACTATGGTTTTCCCATCTTGGGTTTCCACATATATCTAGTGTTCTCATGTGTGAATGTGTTCTTATGTGGTTGCTTGATTATTAGTATTTGTTTTCATTCAAGTTTCATGTTTGGATATATGTTGAAGTGAAGAGTTTTAAATTGATTTGATCTATTGATTCACCCCCCTCTCAGTAGATTGTGTTCCCTTCAATTAGCATAACAACTAAGTTCATTGAAGAAGCTTAACAACTTGAGGTAGCTTTGGGATGGCACACTTAGTGGCTCAAGAAGGATTGTCTATGAATAAGGCACCACTCTTTGATTAATCCAATTATGTTTTTTGGAAAGTAAGGATGGAAGCATATTTGATGGCATTAGGGTTTGAAGTTTGTAAATTAGTTGTGGAAGGATATGAGATCCTTAAAAGTCCTCCAAGAGATCAGGTTGGAAACAAGGCATGTGAGAACAATTCTAAAGCAAGGAATGCTATTTTATGTGGTTTATCTAACTCTAAGTTTGTGAAGATCATGCATTGCAGGACAACAAAGGAAGTGTGGAATAAGTTACACAATATCTATGAAGGTGATGACAAGGTCAAGCAAGAAAAGCTTCAAACTCATAAAGGATAGTTTGAAAGTCTAAAAAATGAGGGAAGAAGAGAAGATTTCCATATTTTTGCTTCGGGTTGATGAGGTTGTAAAATCTATCAGAGATCTTGGTGAAGAATTAAAAGAAGATGTGATTATGAAAAAGGTACTCCGATCTCCTCCTAGAAAGTTTGATGTAAAAAAATTTGTTGTTGAAGAAGCTAATGATCTAAATTCTCTAACTATGGATGAATTGCATGTACTTTTGACTGCTTATGAGATGAGAATGGAGATTGACAATTATATAAAGAAAGAGGTTGCATCAAAGCATCTAAGAAGCAAGCGTATCCAAGTTTAGATGATGAATCAAATCCAAAGGAAACAAATTTTGTTAGGAAGCTATAGAGAGTTTCTAGAAAGTATAAAGGTAAGTTATCTTTCAAGGGTTTCAATTATGGTGATATAGGGAATTTTAAGGATAAGTTCCCATACAAGGATTCTAACAATGTTGAGCAAAAGAATGGAAAGAAGTCATTCTCAAAAGGGAATAAAGTTCGGAGGAAACATAAGAGTTTCTTAATCAATGAGGAAGGTTTTTCAACTAATGATGAGGATCAAGACATCTCTAGAGATGAAAGAGAGAATATTGTATTCATGGCTATGGAAACTATTGAAGATGATGCAAAGATGAATTCTAGGAACAATGATGATGAGGTATACCTTGTGGAAGAGTTTCTTTGTGTTGATAAATAAATCAAGAGATTGGAGAAGAGAAATGCTAAGGAAGTGAAGGCTAAAGATAATTTATCCCAGAATCTTGAAAAGGCAGAGAAGATTATCAATGACTTGAAGATTCAAGAAAAAGAAGCAAAGAGGATTGAAGAAGTCTTGACTGAAAGATAGTTGTCAAGAGACAAGGACCTTGAAAATATTGAAGCATAAATTGTGTCACTCAAGAAAGATCTTGATAAAGTAAATCATCAACTAAAGATGAAGTTTGGAAAGAGTACTAAAATCTTGGAATACATAATAGAAGGACAAAGATCTCTGCATATTAAAACTGGTATTGGTTTTGTTGATGAACTAAAGAACACTGTGATAGAACAACCTATGAAGCTTGCTAAGGAGA
Source organism: Sequoia sempervirens (assembly GCA_007258455.2). Lineage (NCBI taxonomy): Eukaryota > Viridiplantae > Streptophyta > Pinopsida > Cupressales > Cupressaceae > Sequoia > Sequoia sempervirens. Next base: position 55,300 of record VDFB02112641.1, read on the forward strand.
ATCTAGAAGAGACTGGTTCAAGAAGTTCAAATTCTAAACAAAGTGCAACAATCAATGATAGAAAAGTGTAGAATGATGGTTTCATCCAAGTGTAAAGAAAGAATAGAAGATTCAAAAGATAAGATGCAAGAGGATAGGGATACAATACCAGGTTTAATCATTCCTTTTCTAGTTATTGTTTTAATTGCAATCATTTTTGTCATAAGGGTGTGAATTGTGGAAGGGCTCTAGTAAGAAGAAATAACTTTATTAGTAGTAATTTCATTTATAGCTTTGTACAATTTTGTTGTGCAATTTTTGCACACATGTCCCGTTGGAGGCGAGGACCCTCTTTTTTCTTTTGCATCTCTGCCTCTTGGCTTGGTCAAATTTTGGTTTTGCTCTTCTTGGGAGGTTATTTTGGGATTAATTCTAGACTGGGTTTGATGAGGACAATATTTTGAGACTCTAGGGGAAATTCACCTATCTTGGAATTTGAAAATGGGGATTTTGAAGTGAATTTTCAATATTATATATAAATATTTTTTGTACTCGTGGATAAAGGATGAAAAATTAGGCCGGGTTACTTTTTGAACTTTTTGAAAATTCCTTCTAGAAAAAAAGTTATGTAGTTTAGGGGTTTTGACCATGTAGGGAATTCGGGTATTTCCTCCCCTAATGGAAAATCCCGAAATTTCTATTTTTGAAATTTCCAAAGACCCCTCAAAATCCTAAAATTTTCAAAAAATGGATTTTTTTTTGCACCTATGGATAGAGGACGAAAAATTAGGTAGGGTTGTTTTTTGAATTTTTTGAAAATTCCTTATAGAAAAAAAGTTATGAGGTTTAGCGGATTTTGACCTTGCAGGGAATTTGGGTATTTCCATCCCTGATGGAAATCCCCAAAATTTCCATTTTTGGAAATTTCCAAGACCCCTCAAAATCCTGAAATTTTCCAAATATGAAATTTTT
>VDFB02112645.1:0-46560 GCA_007258455.2 Sequoia sempervirens
AGATATGCCCCTATGTTGACCAATCAAAACACACCATAATATGATGAATTATGGCGGCCTTGACAAGTGATGATAGGGAGCTCCAATGATAAACAAAAGCCAAAAACATCAAAAGATCGCAATCACTTTCAAATGTCCTTTGCCATAGGATCAAGGGGATAGATGGGTTTGATGAGGTCTGTTAGGAAGGATACATCCTGTTGAGACCAAAGATGATGGATATTAAAAGATCGTTATGACGCGGAATGTTCAAAATTGATTGGATCTCATGATACAAGTGGATCTCGTTTGTTAAGAATTAGCTAGATAAGGGCATAGCTTGATGGCACGACACAAGGAAGACAAGACATGGGATTGACAAAACCTAAAGACCTAGGGGCTCGAGGGTCGATCAAAGATCAGCCTTGCCTACGTAAAAGCACAGAGCCCTCGTAGTTCGATGAAATGTGGATGACTGACCAAGATGGAGACATTGATGGATGGTAAAGATAGGATGGAAAAAAGGAGAAAGACTGATGGTAGATGATAGAAGAGCAAAGCGGACAATGAAGAACGATGATGGAACCCCGGGGGCGGATCAAATGATCAACCTTGCCTACGTGAAAGCGCAGGGGCAACGTAGTTCGACAAGACCAAAGGCAAACAATGGATAAAGGATGATAAGATGATAGGACAAGTGGATAAAAAGGTGGGACCGATACAACAAGATAGGATAGACCTAGTGGATTGGATAGGATGATGACGATCACATAAAGCTCAGGGCTGAGATAGTTATCAAATCGTTAAAATGACTTGAAAGGATGAGATGAGTGATGAAAAGTGATAGGGATTGGAAAGATGTGCAAGAGAAATAGGAGTGATGACGAGTAGATAAATGACATTGGGTTGCATGGGGGGAGGTCTATAGCCAGATACCAATGACAAGGGATTGTGAGATGGGATGAGGACAAAGAGGATAGAATGGATAGAGATATAGGGATGGGGATGGGAGGGATTGTTTGGATGGATGGGAATATAAGGATTGGGAGATGAAAGGGATGTTAGGATAGCTGGATACAAAGAGAAGGATGGGGAGATGGAAGGGATGATGTGATAGATGGATACGAAGACAAGGATGGGCAGATAGAAGGGATGTTGTTATGATAGATGATTTCTCCAAGGACTATGTCACAAAGGAAGCAGATGCCCCCACTCTAGATATGTCATATATGATGAGGCATGAGGGCTGAAAGACAAGTGGATCGGAAGATAAAGGAGATAACTAGATGAGAATAGGATGGGTGACTAAGGAATATGATAGAGTATGGATGAAGGGAATGTATACTAATAGGTGTCCAAAGCATGCATAGATAGGTGCCCCAAATTTGATCAAGATCACAAGAAGGATGGAGGGAATGGGAGATAAATGAGATATGATGGTAGGTGCGGAAAATAGGAGGGATGGAGGGATTTATGAAGAGGACGGATAACAGGAAGACGGGTGCATAGCTAGAAACATAGCGGATGGAAGGAATGCATATTAGGAAGTTGCCCCCAATTGCAGATGGGGATTTACGCATGACGCCTATTTTCTAGGTTTTCATCATGGTACTTATCCAAGGCGCTTGTTTGCCAAGTTTTCACCATTGGACGAATTATTTCTCTTTTTTTTGTTTGACTTTTTTGACTTTTTTGACTTTTTTTTTTTTTTACTTCTTTTTTTAGTTTTGAAGATACATGATAGAGATATAGATGAAGGACTCAACATCAGTTCTCGATTAATAAGAGCCCATGGTATTCCGAACCAGCCTTTGGATGTTGGTACAACCTTATGAGGATGAAATGGATTGTCTGAGAGAGAGGATGCGTTGAAGTTTGAGAGGCAGGTCACATGGATAATGGATGGGATCTTGCAAGGTATGGATGGAATGATGGGAATTGGATGATATGTGATGGGGAGATGTGTTTAGGACCAACATTGGCACATGTGGTGGTGGGTGTGAAAAGATGAGAGGATTACTGGATGGAGAATGTGTGGATAATGGAGGAGATGGGGTGGTGAACTTTGGAACATAAGGACCCAAAACAGACTTAGGAGATGAAAGGGGTGTATGACTAGCTTTCAGATTAGCAACTTTGGATGTTCTTACAGATTTTTCATGTGATGGCATGGCATCTTTTTTCTTTGGGATCCACATGGTTTTGATCTTTGCTTTGGCGGGCCTTTGTGGCCTACAGATTTTATTTAGATTTAGATTTTTCTTCTCTTCACCATGTATTTTAGAGGGGACATGGGGAGCCGTAAATTCATGTGGATGCTTAGATTTATGCATTTTTCCTTTAACAACCAAAGTGCTTTTAGTAGCAATGGGATGGGTGTGAATGGGTGGATGATGTGGAGGACACATGAATGGAGGGATGGAGGTAGGATTTTTAGGATGATATGTGGATGGATGATGTATAGGTACGTGCCTTTGTTGATCCTGATTAGGGAACATGAGAGTGGGATAGTTATGATGGGCGACATGGATAGGTGATGGATGGATGAAAGGATGGATAGGATGAGATGGAGGAGGTGATTTTGGGATATAAGGGCCCAAAATAGACTTAGGACCTGGAGGAAACATGGGCATGGTAGATGGAGGATTGGAGATGGTAGATGGAGGGATGTAAGGACCCAAAATGGATGGAGCAGATGAAGGAGGAAGATGGAGGGTTGTTTTGAGGTGATACGATAGAGGAGGAGGGATGGCCACATATGATCTAGTGGGGCAATGGGAAGAGCCAATATTTCTTTTGGAAAAGGCTCGTTGAGGACGTCTAGAGGTTGTACCAACATTTTTGGATTGCGAGTCACGAATAGTAAATCCAAGACCATGCGGATACAAATGTTCTTTAGCTTGGATGGGCTCTATAATACCTTGCTCATGAAGGCCTAAACCTTTTCCTTGATAGTTCATTCTCTTGAGCATTCGATCTAGGATAGGATTTTTGTTATTCTGGAAGAATGATGCAAGTTCATTATTAGGTGGAAGAGGAGGGTTGGTGTATATGCTTTGTTTTTCTTCTGCAAGGAGACCACCATGGAGGAATGTGAGAGGACCAAGGGGATATGCAAGTGATGTGGGGATAGCATTTTTAGGCGATGATGGGGGATCATGCGAAGGAGATGATGGGATAGCAACAGCAGGAGAGGGAGTAGGGGCCATGATAGGATCTGGATTTGTGGTAGTAGGCTCATGTGATGGAGATGGAGCAGTGGAAGCTTGAATGTCAAGGGGATCATGGGATGGAATGGATGGGGGACTGTGGTCTGGAGGTGGACTAGATGGGATGGTAGGATCTTGATCTAGAGAAGGGGATATGTTGGCATGCTTTGGATTAGACTCGTGGCATGACTCATCGTGTGTGGAAGGCATGGTAATGGCATCTTGTTGGGACTCTTCAAGTGGGGAAGATGGAGGGACGGAAGATCCATGAGGTTCATTGGAATGGGTTTTGGTGCTACTAGGGGTGGGAGGAATGGATTGGATTTGGGTGGATCTAGGAGTAGAGGGAGTGGATTGGACTTGGGTGGATCTAGGAGTAGAGGGAGTGGATTGGACTTTGGTGTCTTCGATGGGTTTAGTGGCTCTTATAGTAGGGGATGTGGGTTCAATGGATTTAGTGGGTTCAATGGTTTCAACGGTTTGAGCAGTACTTGGGGTGGTAACATCAATAATAGGTGTGGTAGGGAGAAGGGTCTCATCACTAGTGACCGTGGATGATGGATCGAGATGGCATGGTTCCATGACTTCAAGATGTGGAGTTGGGGATGGCTTCTTTGTAATGAGTCCTTGGAGAACTTCTGAAATGAAAGACTTGCATATGGTTGGCTTGGCTAGGGTGGTAGAAATGGATGAGGGATTATGGATTGGTGGAGGGTTAGATGGAGGAATGGGATTGAATGTAGGACTATGAGTAGATGGGGGATTAGGATTGGATGGAGGACTAGGATTGGATGGAGGGCTAGGAGTAGATGGAGGACTATGATTGGATGGAGGGTTAAGGTAAGGATATTGGAGTGGTGAATTAAGATAGGGGGACATGGATTGTGGATTAGGACAAGAAGACATAGGTGGTGTAGTGGGACGAGAGGATGTGGGGGATGGATTATAATAAAGGTATGGGGATGATGGATTATGATGAGGAGACATGGATGTAGGATTAAGGTAAAAGGGTGTGGATGTAGGATTAGTATGGGAAGATTGGAAAAGAGGATTAGGATAGGGGGACATGGATGGGGAATTGTAATAGGAGTATTGGGATGGAAGATGAGGATAAGAGGATGTAGATGGGCAGTGGACAGATGCAGATGAAGGACATGACAAAATATGGGGATGAAGAAGACATCGATATCCATTGTCAAAGGTGGCATAAGGAGCATGATTTAGCGAGATGAGGGCATATAACAGGAGAATCGAAGGGGTGATTGGATTGTGGAAAGGGGTGGAGAGGATCTTTACTAGTGACAATAGCATCAAGGGGATCTACGTCATATTCTTCTTGATCAACAAAACTTTCGTTATCGTCGTCCACGTAATTAAGGTTTCCCTTGACTACTATTGATGGAGGATGAGGATTCATGATGGTGAAAGGATAAAGAGGATGGATAAAAGATTTTGAATGTGAACGGATTAAAGCTCAAATTAGGATTTTGGTCACGCTCAGATCAGGATTGGACAAAAGATTAGATTAGGATGATTGGATGGGATTGCTTCTGATTTTGATGGGATTTAGATTTGGATTTGATTTGATTGGATTGGACTTGATTGGATTGGATTTGGATTTGATTGGATTAGATTGGATTGGATTGGATTTGATTAGATTGGATTGGACTTGATTGGATTGGATTTGGATTTTATTGGATTGGATTGGATTGGATTGGATTTGATTAGATTGGATTGGACTTGATTGGATTGGATTGGATTGGATTGGATTGGACTTAATTGGACTAGATTTGATTGGATTAGATTAGACTTGATTGGATGATCAAAGGAATGGATTGGTTTGATTAGATAGGAAGAAATAAAAGGTACCACTAGATAGAGCTTGAAAAACTAATCAATTTTGGTTTTTGAACGAAGTTGATTCGATGTACGGTTTGTAAATAGCAGCCCCGAGAAGTTAGGGGCGTGTCCACGCTGCAATGTGGGGCGTGGCCGCCCTAGAATGGTCAAATTCTTGATAGGAGAAAATGGAAGGTACTACTGGATAGAGCTTGAAAAACTAAGCAATTTTGGTTTTTGAACGAAGTTGATTCGACGTACGGTTTGTAAATGACAGCCCAGGGAAGTTAGGGGCATGTCCACGCTGTAATGCGGGGCGTGGCCGCCCTGGGATGGTCAAATTCTTGATAAGAAGAAATGGAAGGTACCACTGGATAGAGCTCAAAAAATTAAGCAACTTTGGTTTTTGAACGAAGTTGATTCGATGTACGGTTTGTAAATAGCAGCCTCGGGAAGTTAGGGGGGCGTAGTCAACATTCTGCAGTAAAATCAGGGGCATAGACAACTTTCTGGGGTGTTTACAGCAACACCAGGGCATTTACAGCAAAATCAGGGGCGTTTACAGCAAAATCAGGGGCGTTTACAGCAAAATCAGGGCATTTTCAGCAAAATCAGGGGCGTTTTCAACAAAATCAGGGCATTTACAGCAAAATCAGGGCATTTTCAGCAAAATCATGGGCGTTTTCAGCAAAATCAGGGCATTTTCAGCAAAATCATGGACGTTTTCAGCAAAATCAAGGTATTTTCAGCAAAATTAGGGCATTTACAGCAAAATCATGGACGTTTTTAGCAAAATTAGGGGCATTTACAGCTTTCTGCAGTGAATCAGGGGCGCTTCCACCCTTCTGCAGCAGAAACAGGGGCGCTTCCACCCTTCTGCAGTAGGATCAGGGGCGCTTCCACCCTTCTGCAGCAGAAACAGGGGTGCTTCCACCCTTCTGCAGTGGGACAGAACTTGATTTTAATGGAAAAGGCTATGGCAATGACAAAAAATGATAAAGTAAGGCCGAAATATCAAAGATTGCACAGGTTTTTCACAGAAAACACTTCAAACAAGCACAATCCTATGATTAATATTAAGGGTATGGCAAGACAAAGTCTTAATCTAGGATGCACAAAGCTTCTAGGGAGTCCTCGATATACTCTCGGTACGTGAGGCACAACCGTGAACACCAGTCCGTCACAAGCGTGAGTCGGGAACCCCAGCGAGATACTGAAATGCTCGGACCAACTCTTCAAGTCTATCTAGGTATCACCCTAGCTTCGACGCTCCGCCAATTACGACGTGACTGGATTGTGGTACAACTTTCGTTCTCCCCCCTTTATATACCCCGCCGGTACACGTGGTTGGAATCGTCCCTTGGGGTGATGAAATCCCCAAGCAGGTCCCACTAAGAAGAAAACACTAACCGTTTCCAACTACTCCCCAGGCTCACACGAAGTGCAAGGGGAAAGCGAAAACAAGTTAATGCCCCCTTGGGTAATATAAAAGTAAACAATCACAGCAAACAACAAAGTTCAATCCCCCTAATTAAACTATGTTCAAAAACAGTAAAGATAAATTCTCTTTTTTTTTTTTTTTTTTAATCAAGTAACTGGCCTTGCAAGCAAACGTTAGCTATCTTCTCCTTCGTCCTTGGTCAGCTCTCACGTACAAAATGCTGCTAAAACGCTAGTAAACACTATCTTTGCCAAAAACGGACATGATTTGTTACGAAAACAGCAAAACGGAGCAAAACGGCTAAAAATGACCGCTTTACCCTCCAAAGTCATTAGCCTACTCTTCGCGCAGTTAAAAATCGTATGCTCTCCGCTTCAAGCGTAAGACGAGATTAGGCATCAGCAGACAAGGCGGCACAAGATCTGGCGGCCAAGCAGACAAGGCATTACAGACAGCAATAAGCAGACTGAAGCCGCATTTTGCCTGGCGCCGCATACAAGGCGTGGGCATCAAGGCAGATAGCGCCAGATTGTATGGGCGTTGTTGTGGGCGTCGTGATAAGAAGGTGGGGTGTCACAATTCTTCCGCAGAACTTTGTTAGATTTTAAAAAGAAGCAAAGTTGTGCCCCTCCCATCGCGAAAAGTGGTGTTAGCAAACCTTCTAAATATGTCCCTAATCACGCTGAAACATGCTAGAAGGAATAAAACTTTCATATGTGGGCCATCGCCTTTTATAGTGGCCCAGGGCGCCGCTAACATTCTCATGCAGAAAATATCAAATTCTGGAAGAAAAAGGAAGTTATGCCCCTCCCATCGCGAAAAAAGTGTTAGCAAAGCCTCGTCATGTCCCTAATCACAACAAACATGTTAGAAGGAATAAAAATTTCATATGTGGAGCGCTACCACCTTTTTATAGTGGCCCAGAGGGCACTGCCAACATTCTGTGGTAAAATTTGTCAAATTTTAAAGAAAAAATGAAAGTTATGCCCCTCCCACTGCAAAAAAAGTGTTAGCAAAACCTTCTAAATATGTCCCTAATCACAGCAAACATGTTAGAAGGAATAGAACTTTCATATGTAGGGCGCTACCGCCTTTTTATAGTGGCCCAGAGGGCGCTGCCAACATTCTGCGATAAATTTTGTCAGATTTTAAAGAAAAAAGGAAAGTTATGCCCCTCCCACTGCAAAAAAAGTGTTAGCAAAACCTTCTAAATATGTCCCTAATCACAGCAAACATGTTAGAAGGAATAGAACTTTCATATGTGGGCGCCACTTTTATAGTGGCCCAGAGGGCGCTGCCAACATTCTGCGGTAAAATTTGTCTAATTTTAAAGAAAAAAGGAAAGTTATGCCCCTCCCACTGCAAAAAAAGTGTTAGCAAAACCTTCTAAATATGTCCCTAATCACAACAAACATGTTAGAAGGAATAAAACTTTCATATGTGGGGCGCTACTACCTTTTTATAGTGGCCCAGAGGGCGCTGCAACATTCTGTGGGGCGCTGCCACCCTTCTGCGGTAAAGCAGAGGGCGCTGCCGCCTTTATGTGAGTTTTTCCTGCAAAATTCTTAATCCAAAAGGGAAGTTAAATGCAAGACCCGTTTGTGGGTCCTACCGGGCGTGCCAGAAATGTGAACCTTGATATTTTATGCTACTCTAAATGTGAAAAATAACTAAGAAATATGAAATGATAAACTACCAAGGACACCTCAAGATTAGCCAAAAGAGAGTTAGAATAAGAAAGAAAATAGATAAACAAAATAGGACAATATCACCTTCCTTGTTGTTGGTTTCTCCTTGATTAGCCTTCGATTTGAATAGCTTGTGTGCTCCTTAGATGGTAGATTGAAGATCACTACTATGGCGTTTGAATGTAAAATGCAAGTGGATGTGATTGAAAATTGATGAGTGCATAAAAATGGCAAGATGTAGTTGCTCTCAAATCTAAAGTGTTGAAAATGCCCTTAAGGAGGGGGTATTTATAGGAGAATTTGAATTCTCTAGAGAATTCAATGGTCAAGATTGATTCAACAAGGCCAAGATGAAGGGCTATGGTGGGTTGAGAACCCACAAGCCCTCACATCTTGACATGTGGAGGGTGAAGTGGCCAAGGATGGATGAGGTGGAAATGAGGTGTCAAGAAGGTACATGAGGTGGAGGAAGGACAAGTACCTTCCAAGTACATTGGGGGATGGGAAGAATCTTGGGTGAATAAAAGTGAATTTTAAATTCACAATGATTGGAAGAATCTAGAGGATAAAAGGTGGGCTCAAAAAGGTGGGACTTGGTCACATGTGGAGATTGTGACAAGTCCAAGGTTTGTCACATGTGAAGATTGTGACAAGTCCAAGGTTCTAGAAGCCTTGGAAGGAGGGAATGTGAATTAAAAATTCACATATAAAGGAGGGAAATCTAGGAAGAATAAAAAGGAATTAAAAATTCCTTGGAGAATGAGATTAAGGCTTAATTAATTAGTAATTAGAGGATAATTAGGGGTAATTAGGATTAAAAAGCCAACTTGGAAAAGTTGGAGGATGTGACACATCCTAATCAAGGATTAGACATGTGCACATCCCTAATGAAGAATTAGGACATGGATTAGGATTAGATGAAAATGACATGTGAGGAATTAAATAAATGTAATATTTATTTAATTTATTTGATGAAAAAAGGATTAAAGAGGGTAAGGTATTTAATTATTAATTAAATACCTTAGGGATTTAGCAGAATTAAAGATATTAATTAAATAATAGTAATATTACTTAATTAACTCGGATAAGAGAATGTTTAGATGAAAAGTGATAAATTTGGATAAATTAAATGTCCAAATTTGGATGTCTACAAATATATTAGATATTAAATATATAGTAACATTATTAATATTATATATTATATAATGTAGAATATTTATTCAATATTCTTTTAAAAAATCAAAATGTAGATAATAGAGTTACAATTATGATTGAGTTTAGAGTTGGGTTAGGTTATAGTTTAGGGTTATGATTAAAGGTATTTAGTTAGGGTAGAGTTTATGTTTGAGTTAGGGTTAGGATTAGGAGAAATAGTGTTAGGATTAGGGTTAGCTTAGGGTTTATGGTATATCATTTAGGGTTAGATTTAGAGTTGTGGTTATGGTTGAGATTATATATGAAATTAGGGTTAGGGTTTAGGGTTACAATTAGGGATTTTATTAGAGTTAGGGTTAGGATTATGGTTTATGGTTAGGGTTAGGGCAAGTTTAAGGTTACAATTATGGTTAATGGTTAGGGTTACGATTATGGTTAATGGTCAAGTTAGGGTTAGCTTCTTTTTAAAAAAAAGGGTTCTACAATAAAGCTTGGGATTACAATTGAGATTAGGATTTAATTCATGTTAGGGTTATGGTTATGGTTAGTGTTAAGGTTACAATTACAATTACGGTTAAGGATTTGATTAGGGTCAAGGTTAGGTGAGAGTTAAATTTATGGTTAAGGTTAGGGTTTTTGGTTATGATTAGGGATTTGCTTAGGGTTAGGGTTACGGTAGGGTTATGAGAAATATGTTTAAGTTTAGGGTACATGTTAGAGTGATGAGAAATAGGTTTAATACAGGTTAGGGTTATGAGAAATAGTATATTTTTAAATAATAAGGCTTGGGGTTAGGGTTACATTTATGGTACAGTGAGGGTTAGAGTTAGTATTAGGGTTCAATTAGGGTCATGGTTAGTATTACGATTAGCTAATAGTTAGGGTTAAGGTTGGGGTTAGGGTTATGGTTAGAGTTACAGTTAGGATCAAGGTTAGAGTTAAGGTTATGGTTAGGGTTTGGATTAGAGTTACAATTAGGATTGAGGTTAGGGTTAGGGTGAGCGTTCAATTACAAAGGATTATGGTACAATTATTACTATTAGGGTTAAGATTGTGGTTAGGGTTATGGTTAGAGTTATAGTGAGGATCAAGGTTAGAGTTAAGGTTAGGGTTAGAGTTACAGTTAGGATCAAGATTAGGTTTAAGGCTACATTTTAATTACAATTACAATTACATTTATCTCTCCATCTCCCCCTCTTTCTTTCTCTCTCTCTCTCCCTCTCCACCTTCCTCTCTCCTTCAATCTCTCCCTTTATATTTATCCCTCTTTGTCTTTGTCTCTCTCTCTCTCTATCTTTCCCAAATTATATTTATCTCTCTAGCTCTCCTTTATATCCCTATTTTTCCTCTCTCCCTCTCTCTATCACTTCTGAGCTTTCTATATCTTTCTACTTCTCTCTCCTATCTCTATTTCTCTCCCTCCATCTACCTCCCTCTCTATCCATTTATACATATGTATCCCCCTCTCTATCTCTCTCCATATCTCTCTCTTACTCATACACATACACTCCTTGTTTCTCTCTCCCTATCTATAGCTCTATCTCTATCTCTATCTCTATCTCTCCATATTTAAATTCTTACATATCACCCTCTATCTTTATCTCATTATCTATCCATATCTCTCTATCCCTCTATCTTTCCCTCTCTCTACCCCTCTTTATATATCACTTCCTATCTCTATCTTTATATTTATATCTCTCCCTCTCTCCCCCTCTCTATATATTTATCTCTTCCATCTCTATCTCCTTTTGTACTCTCTCTTTATTTCTCTCTCTCCTTCTCTCCCCAACCCTCTCTTCCATCTCCATCTCCATCTCCATCTCTAACTTCCTCTCAATCTCTTTCTCCTTACCTCTATATTTGTTTCTCTCTACCCCCTAATCTCTCCCTCTTTCTATCCCCATATCTCCCTCTCTCTCCCTCTCTCCCTATCGAGAACATAACATGAGCCTATTGGTAATGGAGCCTTATTACCTTCCTAATTCAATATTTTTTTTTAGTTGTGTTCAAATCCCCCTATAAGTAGATGCATATTTTATTTGAAGCTATCACTTCTCCATTGAGACCTTTGTTGCACTGTTGCACAAACAACATCATTTCTAAATAGCCTACTAATTGATCTCTTGTATACTACACAAATGTATGTATAAAAAATAAACCAAAGTAGCTATTCTCTAATTGTCTCCACACTTCTTGCACACATGAACACCAAAATGTGATTTGCCAATATTTTATATTATTATTCTATCATTTTTTCAATTTCTTAGCACTCATTATATTTTCATTATACTATATTTTTCTCCTATTTTTCCCGTATTTTATTCTATTTTGATGATAACACTAATCATTTTTTATTATATTATTATGTAATTTTATTTATTTTTCCTTTATTTTTCTTTATTCTTTTCTAAATTTTTTATTATATTATTTTATGCTTTTTAAAAAAAATTCTTCTATTTTTTCTTTATTCTACTCTTTTAAGTTTTTTTATTATATTAATTCATATTATTTTGTGATTCTTTTTTATTATATTAATGATTTTATTTATTTTACCTTTATTTTTCTCCTGCTTAATTTATTAAAATATTACTTTGATCTAGAATTTATTATATTTTATTGACGAGGTCTTATTATAAATGAAGATCTTCTTCTTTATTAATTTATTTTAGTTTCTTTTATAATTAATATTATGTGACTTTTTTAAAAAAAAAAAGGTATTATTCTATGTTTTTTTTTTACTTTTATAATTTTGTTATGTGATTCTCTTTTATTTTTTTGTATTATTCTAATATTTTACTTTTTTTTTTCTTTTTCTTTTTTAAATTGTTTATGATAAATTGTCAAGCATTTAAATTATATGTTTTTATTATTAATATTTAATTTGTTGGGTGTTCTTTTTTAATGATTTATTAATATTGTAATATTTAGATTCTTTATTTTTTCTTGTTTAATTAGTTATTTAGTATATTGTTTTTGAATCAATTAAATGAAAAAAATATTCTCTTAAAGAAAATTTAATTTCACATGTAAAATATTTAACCTCATGAATTTTAGAAAAAAAATTGAATGTGAAGGTTGATTTTTAGGAAGTATAAGATTGAACTATTATTTTACCTTTTTAAGATGATTTTTAATTTATAAATTAACACTATAAAAAAATAAATTAAGTAATAAAAATGAATTATTATTTTATTATTTTTAAATTGATTTTATTAATTTAATTTATAAACAAACTTAAAAAATTAAATTTTGAAAAGATATATATATATAAAATAAAAAATAAAAATAGTATATTAACCACTTCATAACACTTTTCGAGAGATTACCTAAGAAGGCGCAATTATAAAAGAAGAACCTGAGTTTTATTCCCGTCATACGTAAGGGGGAAGAAGGCAACAGATGACGCTGCAGATTCTATTTAGAATATTATCCAGTCACGTGTAAATCCACACCAAAACGAAACAAGATTACGCAGATTTCAGGTAGAAAACAACCAATCCACACCATACGGAGAAGATCGTTTAAGCGGATTTTACATGAAATACTGACCAATTAGATGGTAATGTAAATGTAAACCCAAACCAAATGAAGATCTGAGTAGATTTTATATGGAATAATAGCCGATCAGATACTTGTTAATGTAAATCCATATCAAAAGTCGGAGAGGATTTTTAAGCAGATTACAGGTAGAATACCAACCAATCGCTTGTTAATGTAAAGCTATGCAAGGTTTTAAGTATATTTTAGAGAGAACACTTCAACACAGACGCATTGCTTGTTAATGTAAATCTATACCAAATGAATTAATAAGAGAGTTTAGGGCAGACTCTGGAGAGAACACAGACCAATTGCATGTAGATGTAAATACACATCATAACACTAGAAAAGCACTAGACCAAGATGCTGATTGAAACTTGATTTGATTGAGGCTTCCTCCTGTGGTATATCACTGTGTCTGATTTTCTTTTGACGATTCATATCACACTCAGTGATCCCTCATCAGAAAAAGGAAAAAATGACTGGGTGTTTTACTTCTCTTTGTTTTCTGCTACTTGATGATCAAAGAATCTGATCAGGAAAAGATTCATACCATGCTAAAAAGAGGGTTTTTATCTGATTTTGAATAAAACACAGATGATTACTATGAAAACACAACAAAACAAACAGGGAGAAGAGGGTTCTAACTTGTAAATAGATTTTGAATAAAAGATTGAACCACTTATTCATGAATGAATGCTGACCAAATAAGCAAACATTGGACAGAGCAAGGAACAATTACTTGTAAATGTAAATCAACACCAAAACAGATTCTTGATAGAACACCTCCGAATCACAGTAAATGTAAATGAATACCAAAAACAAATTCTGGATGAAACACCTCCCAAGTAACTTGTAAATGTAAATCCAGGCCAATATGCTGAAACACAAAGGGAGATGGAGGATTTTATGCGGATTTTGGATAACACACAAACACATTACTAGTATAAATGTAAATCCAATACACCATCATAGAGAAGAGAATTTTAAGCAGATTTGGGATATGGTATTAAGCATTGAAACAATACTCCTGAATTTATATCAGGATTTTAAACAGATTTGATATATGATTGAACCAATTACTTATGAATGTAAATCAATAACAAACCAATTGAAGTAGAGGATTTTATCATATAAAGAGCCATTCATTGTAAATGCAAATCAACACCAAAAATAACAGACTTTGGATAAAGCAGTGCCCAATTACTTGTAAAGGTGAATCCAGGTCAAAATACTATCACCCAAATTGCATGCAATTAAATTACATATAAATAGAGGCCAAAATACTAAAACCCAATTATTTGTGAATGTAAATTCAGGCGAAAATATATCACCCAAATTACTTGTAAATGTAAACCCAAGCCAAAATACTAACACCAGAACAGGGTGCGCAGTGAATGTAGCATTTTTCACATAGACCATGCCATGGTAAGATTTAAACACAAATTAATTAACTCTTGAATGTAAACCTAGACTAAACAGGGTGCTCAGTAAAGCACTTACAATTGAATAACTTTATTAAGCCTCTCTATAACTTAACTGACAAAAAAAAAGGTTTTCAGATCTCTATAAAAAGCTAACAGCAGCTGCAACTAGAGCAATGACGGTCAATGAAATCCACGAACCAGTAGGCCGTGCATTGGCTGAGCTTTTTCCAGTAGTCGGCGTAGTAGCAGAAGCAGAACGAGAACGAGAAGGACTCAAACCCCCTCCAGGCGCAGGTGCTGGAGCCGGAGCTTGAGGGATCTTGCCTTTCAGAAGATCAATTTGGCCAAAGCTATTCAAATTGGAAGCATCAAATGCATGAACTCCAGGCTGTGTACCGCCAACAGTAGTGCCCACCTGCCAAACCTGATTAACCAGGGTCTTATTGGAAGGGAGAGCAATACTTGCATAGATTATGATTGACCCTTTGCGATATTCAGCGCTGAGGTTGGAGACAGCGAAGCTCAAGGGAGAGAGCACAAGGGGAGGAGTACCGCCCCCCTTGGAAGTGACATTATATGTGTTCACAAACATGCTACCATTGTTCTGACGGAAAGCAAGCAGAGCCTGGGTGCCGACCATGCCAGAGGCCGTGGGGTTGATACCCCACGCCACCCACCCCCCATTGGTGGACGGCTTCGTTTTGAAGGCCAAGTCTGTCAGCCCACTTTCCCCATGATATGTCCACGAAAGCGTTGCCCCCAGCTGCGGAAGATGCTTACAGTGGACCATTCTCACGCTTCCCGAGCTCGTATTGAACGACCTTGGGCACTTCTGTGCATACGAAACAGAAGCAAGAAAAACGGCGCACCATGCCAATCTCAGAAAAATCCCAGTGCTTCCCATGTCTCCTCTCCAAATTTTACAGAGCCCAATACAATTTACAACCAATGTAGCGCACAGAGCACAGAGCACTCAGAACTGATTACTGAGCACTGTTAATTAAACAGAATTTCTACAGCAATTATGACTTCTAATTAGGGCAGCATCGGATGCTATCACAGACAATATAATGTTAATCCGCCTTGCTCGTACTCCCGATTGGGTGTTCTTGATTTTCCACTATTCCCTACTCTATCTTATTCTGTTTTACCAGTGCGCTCCATCATTGTTGCTTTTTGTAGGGGTGATAATCATTTTTGGCGTGAAGAAACAAGCTAATAAACAGTACTTATCCCTAATTTTCTATTACATTTATTATTCGACAACATGCATATTAGCGCCCAAAAAAGTGGAAAGGAATTTAGTTTTAGTGGGCCCGGCCATTATTTTTATATTTATGATTTTTTTGTTTTAGGTTTTTTTGGCTCAATAATAACTGTCATGCATTAAAAAGCCGTTGTTTTTTTCATTGACCGTAGTGGACAAAGTGGTCACTGGTAATGGAGCCTAAAATAACCAACGCATGTAATGCTAATTATCATGCATTAAAAAGCTGTTATTACGATTTCCTAACGGTTAGTAGGATTTTTTTTTATTGTTTTTTCCAATTTTCTCATTGTTAATGGAGCCCAAAGATAACTAACACTTTTAAAAGGCGTTACTTTTTATTCTAACTGATCTAATCTTTATCAACTTGAAGTCAACTCTAAATAACTTTAATAAGTGATTAAAAACTTTTTAAAAATTATTAATAATATTTTAAAAGTAAACATAATTTAAGTGAAGAGGCCTTCTAGAGTCACAATAGCTGGAAGCAAGAGCCTATTTAAAAATAGACATTATAAAAAATTTTAAAAATAATTTATTCCATTACAATAGTGTAATTGTAGTTACCTAAACAAGAATCTAAGATTAAAAAAATGATGATAATGAAAATAAAAAATCAATATTATAGGATTTTTTATTTAAAAAAGGAAAAAAAATTGAAATAAAGATAGTATGATGATTATGATAATAAAAAGTCAACATTATCACGATATTTATGTAATGATTTATTTATTTTATTAATATAAATGATTTGTTAATTCGTAAGTCTATTTTTACACAAATTCATTTCTTTGAATGTATTTTAGATAAATATGCTAGTTTAATTCAAAATAATTATTAATAGTTTAATTATTTTATTCTTTTTGTTGAGAAGTTTAATAAAAATTTCAAGTTGTGCATGAATAATCAACTTCTTTTGATTTAGAGCTAAGGACCTAGGGGCATCTATAGAGTCATCCAAGATAGGTTAGGTTACTTACTGCGTCACAATTTTGTTACTTACCCAACCCTTGGTTGATGCCCATGCCCCTTTCCCTAATCATCAAGAGATAGATGAACAACCTAGAGATGGATGGATAGACTTTTGAATAGTGAACTAATGACCACCCTTGGTTGATGGCCCTACCCCTTTCCCTAATCATCAAAGATAGATGAATGGCCTAGAGATGGATGGATAGATTTTTGAATAGTGAATAAATGATTAAAGTGCTTATGTAGAGAGAAGGGCCCTGAGGCTAGAGAATCATTGGTTGAGAACATTCATGTATCTACAATATGACCAAATTATCAGTGCAATTCTCATTCTAATTGTTAGTCAACTTGAACTCAACTCTAGATAATTGTTAATATATTAAAATGTTAATTATTTTTATATTTTGAATAGATTCAAAACTATTTCAAAAATTTATTAATAATATTTTTAAAAATGTCATTTTTTATATTTTAAACTTAACATAATTTAGGTGGAGAGTGTTATTTTTATATTTTAAAATAAACATAGTTTAAGTCAAGAGGCATGTTATAGTCATAGTGGGGTTGAAGCAAGACCCTATATACATAAAACCTAAAAATAGACACTACTAAAAATTTAAAAAATATAAAAAGAAAAAAAAATGAAACAAAGGATTTTATGATGATAATGAAAATAAAAAATCAACATTATCACAATTTTTATATAATAAGCGATTCCTCCCCTCCCATGAAAATACAAAATTAATATTATCACAAATTTTATATGATGAGTGAGTTATCAAAGAAAAGGAAAAAATGATTTAAAAGAAGATTTTATAATGATAATGATAATAAAATATATTATTTATTAATAATATAAATAAAAACGCCTAGAGATATCCTTTTGAGGCGTCTATTTAATTGATCAATTACTTGCATATCTCTCGATGTTTAATTTTATATATATATATATGCTAGTAGCATTCACAACATGACATGGAAGACAAAATTATTAGGCTTAGGGTTAGGGTAGGGTTAAGGTTAGGGTTAGGGTTATGGCTAGGGTTAGGGTTAGAGATAAAATTAGGGTTAGTATTGGGGTTAGTGTTAGAGTTAGAGATTAGGGTTAGGGTTAAGGTTAGGGTTAGTTTTATAAATTAGGGGTTACGGGTTAGGATTAGGAATAGGAGTACAATTAGGGAAAGGGTTAGTAGTAAAGATAGAATTAGTGTTAAGGTTAGGGTTAGGATTAGGGTTAGGGTTAAGATTAAGGATAGGGTTACAATTAGGGTTAGAGATAGAATTAGGATTAGGGTGGGGTTAGTGTTAGTATTAGGATTTAGGTTAGGGTTAGGGTTGGAGATATAATTAGGATTAGGATTGGTGTTAGCATTTGGATTAGGGTTGCAGTTAGTGTTATGTTTAGGATTAGGGTTAGGTTTATGTTTATGATTAGGGCTAGGTTTATGTTTAGAGATAGATTCAGGATTAGGGTTGGGTTAGCATTAGAGTTAGGGTTAGTGTTAGGACTAGCATTAGGTTGATGGTTAGGGTAAATATTAGAGATATAATTAGGATGAGGGGTAGGGTTAATGCTAGGGTTAGGGTTAGAGATAGAATTAGGGTTAGAGTTAGGATTAAGATTAGGATCAATATTAGGGTTATGGCTAGGGTTAGTGATAAAATTAGGGTTTTATTTGGGGATAAGGTCAGCATTAAGTTTAGGGTTAAGATTAGTATTAGGGTTAGGGTTAGGATTATGGTTAGTTTGAGGATTATGGTAAGGGTTGCAATTAAGGATAGGATTAGGGTTAGAATTTGGGTTAAGATTAGCGTTAGGTTTAGGATTACACTTATGGTTAGTGTTAGGATTACAGGTAGGGCTAAGATTAGGGTTTAGATTATAATTAATGATAGAATAGGGTTATGGTTAGGGTTTTGTTTAGGGTTAGCATTAGGCTTAAGTTTAAGCTTAGGGTTATAGTTAGATATATAATTTTGTTAGGTTTAGGGTTCAAATTATGGTTAGTTAAGGTTAGGTTAAGGGCTAGGGTTAGTTTGGTTAGGAATATGGTTAGGGTTAGGGTTATATTTAAGGTTAATATTATGATTTGTGTTACAATTAGATATAGAACCCTAACCTTGATTAAACCCTAGCCCTAACTATAATCATAATTGATCCTTGACCCTAATTGAACCCTAACCCTAATCCTAATTGAATATTAACCCTAACTTTAACTCTAATCCTAACCCTAACCATAACCTTAATTGAACTCTAATCCTAACCCTATCTCTAACCCTAATTGAATTGTAATCCTAATCCTAACTATAAGTGATGCCTAATTATATTTGAACACTAATATATCATAAACCTAATTGAATTTGTTCCCTAATTATACACTAACTTTGATTGAACCTTGATTGGACCCTAATCATAAACTTTATCCTTAGTAAACCCTAACACAAAATGAACACTTATTAAACTCTAACCCTAACCCTAATTAAACACTAACCATAATTGGACTCTAAAAATATTCCTAATTACTTTAACCCTCATTTAACCTTAACCCTAGCCCTAATCCTAATTGAATTGTAACACTAACTTTGAGCACTATTTTAATCCTAACCCTAAAACTAACCCTTATGTTGATTAAATCCTAACTATAATCCTAACTCTAATTGAATCTTAACCCTAATTGATCCCCAATCCTAATCCTTTAATTGAATACTAAACCTAACTCTGATTATAACCATATTTGAACCCTAATTGTAACCCTAACCCCAACCTTTATCATAAAATCATAACACTAATTGAACCCTTATCTTAGCCCTGATTGATGCCTAACCCTAATTGAATGCTAATTCTAACCTCAATTGAATTCTAATCCTAATACTAACTTTAATGGATGGTTAACCTATTTGAACACTAATTCAACCTAATCCTAATTAAATTCTAACAATAATTATACCCTAACACTAACCCTAACCCTAAAACTAATTGGACACTAATCATAATTTTACTCTAACCCTAGCCCTAACTACAACCCTAACCCTAATTAGATTCTAACCATAATCCTAATAAAATTCTAACCTTAATTGGACCCTAATCCTAAGCCTAATTAAAATCTAACCCTAACTTTTAACACTAATTTAATCTTAATCCTAACATTAACCCTTACACTAATTAAACCATAACTATAACCCTAACTGATCCTCATTCCTAACCCTTTAATTGAATACTAAACCTAACTTTGATTGTAACCCTATTTGAACCCTACCTATAACCCTAACCCCAAGCTTTATCATAGAATCCTCAACTTAACCCTAATTGAACACCAACAATAAACTTGACCCTTATTAAACCCTAACCAAATAGATCCATAATTGAGCCCTAATAATAACTCTAATTGAACCTCAATAACACTTACCATAGTTAAACTCTAATTGAGCAATAACCCTAATTGAACCATAACATTAATTCAACTCTAATATTAATTATAAACTTTAATTAAATCTTAACCTTAATACTAACCCTTTATGCTAAATGAACCCTAAACATAATTGAATCTTAATTGAATCATAACCCTAATTGAATCCTAATTCTAACCCTCATCGAGCTCTAGCCATGACCCTGACCTTTTTGAACCCCAATCATAACCCTAACCCTAACTCTAACTAAACCTTAATCTTGACCTTAATTGAATCCTAACCCTAACCCTAATATTTATTATAGATCCCTAGTTCCCTAACCATACTTGAACTCTAATCCTCATTAAACACTAATCCTAATTGAACCCTAACCTTGGTCCTAATTATATCCCAACCCCAACCCTAACTATAATCCTCATTGAATCCCAACCCTAGTTAAAGTATAACCCTAACCCCAATTGAAGCCTAGCCTCAATCGTAACACCAACACAATCCTTAACCATAAGTAACCATAATTTTAACCCTTATTGTAACCTTAATTATAATTCTAATTTTATTATGACCTTCACAGTAAACCTAACCCTAATTTTAGATCTAGCTCTACCCCTAACACTAACCATACTTATAACTATAATTTTAACTTCACTTGTAACTCTAATTCTAATACTAATCTTAAGATTCACCCTTATGCTAGCTAACCTTAATTCTAACCCTAACTATAATTTTGATGAATTTAAAATTATAATAATCCTAACCCTAAGTCTACTTGAACCCTAACCCTAATAAAACTCTAATTAAACCCTAACCCTAACTATAATCATAAGTAAAACCATAGCCTAACCCTAATTAAACTCCAACCTAGTCGTAACTCTAACGCTAATTGAACCCTAATCCTAATCCTAGGTCTATTAATCATAATTATTGTTGGAATATGGTCAAGTGTTGGATTATTTCCCCTATTAGGTTAATTTATGAAATTCTTCATTGATTGTGAAATTAGTTATTGAAAAGAAAAATGTAGAAGAGGATTGAGATGTAGCATAAAGTCTTAATGATTTAGTTATCTATAGGCCTAATGCCTCTATATATGTCCTTTAATTATTTTTTAGTTGTTTTTATTAGAATTTATTTTTTTAAACTATCTTTTGATTAAAATTTTGTTAACTTTTGTTTTGTTCTTTATTGAATCTATGTTGGATAAAAGGCCTTGACTATTCTCTATGCTATTATTTTATCTATTGACCTTATTAAAGATTATAACACCCTTTCAAAATCTTTGCTTAAATAATTATCAAATTTTATATTAATGAAAACATTAAAGTATATTGGTGTGCAGTCTAATAAATATCGATTCAAAATTTATAATAAATCTTATTATATTTGATAAATAAAATATTTCAGCTATATTGTATTTTAAGTAAATTGATTTTTAAGAAATAAATTGACAAAATAAGTTAAAAAAAATTAATAATATATATTTTTGTTTCATTAAAAAAATATTCACAATGAGGTAACACAATAATCCATTTGATTAATTATATTTATTATATCCAAAAATTGTAGTCAATTTCATATATAAAATAGATATATAAAATATTCTTCTAAGATATTTTTAATGAAAATTTTAGAAAAATCTCTACATACAAACAAAATTTCAACTATCATTTCAATTCTAGGAGTTTAAAAAAAATATTTTGATAGACATTAAAATCAAAAGAAGAAATGCATTTGAGAAAAGAAAACTAAAAGGAAAGGAAATAGAATAATTCTTTATAGGTGGCTTTTTTCCTTTGCAAAACTAAAACTTAAATTTGCAAAATTTATGTGCGAGAATCACTTATACACCTCCATATAGGCGAAGCAACCTCCATCGAAATAAAGTCACATGCATAAGACAATTTGACTTATAAACTAATTCATGAAATTACGACTAAAATTTTATAATTTACAAAAGAACTGCCAAACTTAAAAAGATAAACTATCATTGAATAAGACATAATAAATGAAAGTTTATATTATTCTGAACTCAGTTGAAAATACATTTTATTCCAAAGTAAGTTTGGTCTCCCTGATTTGACATGCTCTTACAAATCTCACATGAAAATGAAAAACCAAACAAGAACTAAGAAGCTAAATATATTTCTAATTCAAAAGTGTTGTTATTATGGCAATAACATTCGTTAATATACATAATAATAATAACCCATATTTATCTAAGTGTAGAGGAGAAAGATTGAGAGGGGGTGCAGAAGAACTATGACTAAATATGATACACCCAGATATAAGATTGGAGTAATTTGCCAGAGATGCAAGATTTGGTACTCACCATTAATTTTTTTAGGTGTATCATAAACACCACATGATATAGAGTCTTCTTGAATATAGATGGCACAACACTCTTGAAAATATGCTTCTTTATTGCAACATGCTTCGGTTGCAATCTCACCACCTTTTCTATCTCACCTCCTTGTGGTGGGGGTTTTGCTAGCTTCTTGCTATTGTAGGTTGAGCACATATTGAATAGAGATCACGAAGGAGACATGAACACGACAATGGTAAGAGTGCTGACACACCACCCCTATTCATTGCAACACAATCCACCAAACTACATGCAACTGTAAACATTCACATCTGAAAAGAAAAATTACATGTAGTTATAAATATTCAAACGTCCCTATACAATTGTGTGAACCCCAATCCCAATACTTGCAAAACAATAAGAACAAACACATTAGATTAGAGAATGCAAGCAAGAACAAGGATTCCCCATGAAATCCATTCACAAAGTTCAAATTAGGAAAAAAGCAATGAAGAACACAATGAAAACAACAAAATAGAGATTGAATCCTAATTAAACTAGCAAACTCATGATCCCATGGGGGAATTGGTACCAATTTGATGTGAAAATTGGCCCTTTCCCAATTTCTATGATGCAAGATTGATGAATGTTGATGAATGATCCACTTTGATGAAGAATGGTGAGTGCTCCAATAGAAAAATCTGCATAACCTAGCTAAGATTCAATGGAATTTGCTAAATATTTGAGCATAGTAAGTTTACTAAAATTGTGGATGATAAAATGAGGAATGAAGCCTCTTATTTATAGAATGTCAAGATGGATGAATGTCCAAAATAGAGCAATGTGGGAATAACATTTATCCAATGGCAAGATGCCACTTGTCAACCTATGAGTGGATGGAGGATGTGCAAGTTTTGAGGATTGTGCCAATAAATGCCTATTTTTGAATTTTGAATTTGTTGAAATGACATGCAAGAGGGAAGGAAGAATGCATTGAATGCCACTTGGCTCAAGGCAAAGGACATGTAAGATGGAGTAAATGCCTTGTTGGAAGGACTCATCCCACTTGGATTTTGAATTCAAACTTGAAGAATATTCCTTAAAAGATGCCTTGTTGAGGAAAATAGAGATTTAATAAATGAATTAAATCTATTTTCATGTGCAAGTGGGAAAAGCTAGAGGATGGGACATGATATGAGATTAAATTAATTTAATGAGAGATTAGTTGATGTGACATATTTGACTTAAATTTGTGGATTTATTTAAATCAAATGTGAGAAGAATGTGATAAAGGATTAATTAAATAAAGATTTTGATTTATTTAATTAAAAGAGACGATGTTAGATTAAACCAAATAAGGTTTTAATTTAATAGGTAGAATTTAGAGATTTAATTAAATAAAATTGACTATTTAATTAAATAGGGATAATTAGATCAGATTGATTGATTTAATTAACAAAAGAGAGACTTAATTAGATAAAATGATTTATTTAATTAAGGGAAGGAAATTGATGAATTTAATCAAATAAGAAAATTTGATTAAATGGTTAGACCGAGGGATAATTCAGGATGAAACGATGTTAGTGGTTAGGATCAAATGCACAATGTCAATAAGAACATTTTATGTGTCTACATTTTTCCCCTCTTTGAAGCAATGTACTTGTTGCGTTGGTTCAAAAAATAAACTTGTCGCGATCAAAATTCAAAAAAATTATGATTTTTTTGGATGCCCCGACAGAAAGAAGTACACTAGTACATTGCCCCCTTGAGAGATCGAGCAAAAAGATTCAATTTGAGGGTTGATCTCACGATAAAGAGGTTCAAAATGGATGGTTATGGATGATGATGCAAATGAGATGGTTTTAAGATGCTTAGAATAACCAATCTATATTATCCTAAACAACTTAAATGATGATGTGATGTAATGTAATAAGAATGGATGTGCTTATCTATGAAGAATGCTTATAATAACATGTTTATATGATGATGGAAATGCAATGTATGTGTTTCCTATATGATATGTTGGTGCAATATGCAAATGATTTATGGATGTAGGATCGATGATGATGATGATGGTGATGATGATCAACTGTCATAGTACCTTGTTAGTGCGATGAGAAAGAAGAGAAGAAGTCATTTCAACAAGACACAATATGATGAAAATGCAAAATGATGATTACTTGCCGAGGAGTTGGGATTTTCAAAGTGCCAATTTCCTTATGTTTGATGACACACGTGGTATGATGCATCAAGGTATAGAAAACCAGGATGGCGTTGTACCTAGTGTGATGGACTTTGACTTGACAAACAAATAGGAGTATCCTTGTTCACACCTAACATACGCAAACCTTGCTAGGATGCACTTTAGAAGTTTCAAACACCTTAGACCAAAACACAAAAAGGTATAACCTATCAATGCAATAGTCAACAAGCTACACAAAACCTCCTCCATACATACCTAACAAAGCAAGTATTCGTCGAGGTTATTTTACAAGAATGTCCAACAAACACAACAGATAAAAAGATAATGATCATTGCCCCATTCCTATTTCTCTAAATCCCTTCGTTGGGGACATCATTGAGAGGTCATTAGAATGAGCGCAATACGATAAATCAAAAGAAAAGATCAAGTAAACAAACAAGTCAATGTTCTTCATACCTCTAGCCAAAGGGATTTGTTTTGATAGGACAAGAATCCAAGGTGATATCCAAAATGATGCCCATTGTCGGAACGATTTATCCTAGGACATGCATTGTATAGGATGATGATGGTTTGATAAGTTGTTTTATAGGCTATTGATACAAGGTTGATTGACATGTTTGAAAATGATCAAGATTTTGATTTTGCATTTAGTGGTTTGTTACTTCGATTTTGATTTTGCATTTGAAGCTTGCTTTTTTGCTGATTGTTGTGGTTGTTTTTGTTTGTTTTGCCAAAGGATGAGTGTGATGATTGATTTATTATGGATGATTGATTATAGTGGGTGAAAGCGAAATGGGACGGATGAATTTTTTGGGTTTTTTGAATGTTTTTGATCTTTTTGAAATGTTTTGAGGCTGTTTTTGGTATTTTTGAAGATTTTGCAAATGTTTTGATTTTCCAAATTTTTAAATGTTTTTGGGTTTTTTGAGATTTTATGAATTTTGTGGAATGTTTTTTGATTTTGATGTTTTTTTGAATGTTTTTGGATTTTGATGTCTCGGGGGCTGATCAAAGATTAGCCTTGCCTACGTTTAAGCTCAGAGATGACGTAGTTCGGATAACCATGCTTTTGATTTGTTTTGGGATTTTTTGAGTGTTTTTGGATTTTTGATATGTTTTGAATGTTTTTGGATTTTTTGTATGATTTTGACAATTTGGATATGGATGTGTGTGATGATATTAGTGCTATGTTGGGGATTTTGTTGAAAACCAAGCTAAGGTTGATTGATCAGATCGATGGATTGATGATCATAACATTGTCGAGGATGCACAACAATGCAAGAATAGTGTTACACAAGGATTAGGATGGATATCCCAAGATGATGAGGGATTGATGACAATAACATTGTTGATGATACACAACAATGCAAGGATAGTGTTAAGCAACACAAGGATATCTTGAGATGATTTTTTGATTGGATTTGATTGATTAGGATTGATGGTCCTTGGTTTGGAACAAAAGTTGTTGTGGATGATTTGATGTGATGTTTGAAGTGCAAATTAGATGCAACTAATAGTGATTGTTTGGATTGATGTTCGATGAAAGATGAAGACTGATACTTGGAATATCTTCTCGTCAAAATATGCCACGGGCTAGTGATTTGGATTCTTTCTCACAAATGTTTTGAACAATTTGATTTTACGTTTATCAATGTTCAGATCACCTCATAAGTTGGAGGATATAGATCAAGATTTATTCCCAAAGCAAGATGTAAATATCTACCCCCAGTGTCTAGCAATGTATGGAATACCATGGGTGGATGCTTGTATAGGTGTATGGATGGAGGGATATGGATTATCTTGTGATAAGATAAGGTGTTCAGATAAAGAATGCTCATTTGGATAATGTTTCATGGCTTGGAAAATTTTGGATAGGATAGGATCAATGAAAATGACTCATGTCGAGATGTTTACCATAAGCAAGTGTAAAGTGTGCACCAAAGTTTCATCAAGATCAAGATAATTTGGAAGATGGATGTCAATGGATGAAAATGAATTTGATAAATGGTTCATGGATGAATGGATTTATTATGGATGAGATGGATGGAATGCTGGATTTATTATGGATGGGATGAGATGCTTCTACTTGAAATGGCGCACGTGGATGCTCAATTCTACACAAGATGCCTATTTTCAAGGTTTTCATAATGGTACTTTCCCAAAGCGCCGCCGTAGTGGTTTTCACTGGAGGACGATTTTTTTTCTTTATTGTTTTCAATCCTTTTTCTGATTTTTTTTTGGATTTTAATATTTTTTGATTTTTTTGGCTTTTTTGAAATATTTTAAGCTCATGCCAAATCACAAGGTGTCGCTGATGTAGATGCCCCTGTCATAATGTGCCATCGATATCCTGCTTGAAGAAGCTTCTTTGCTAAGATATGTGCACTTTAATGCAACTTTTGGGATTCTTGATCTGCTTCATTGATATTGGGGTTAACTCTGTCTCTGTGTGCACATTGCAATAGAGTGCCTTTAGAATCCTTATGATGAAGGGTCATTGCGAATACATGGTCAATTTGAGAATTGGATATCATGCGTGGAGGTGTGGATGGAGTGTGTTTAGGGATAAGAGATGGATTGGTTGACAATTTGGAACCTTTGACTCTCCAAACTTGGGAAGGTGAGCAATGATGGGTGGATACGAAAGTGTGCATGGAATTAGGACCAATTGCTTGATACACTTTGTATGCCACTTGAAAAGCCTGCTTTTTCTTTTTTGGACATCCTTGATTGATACTTTTCCCTTTTTTATTTTGCCCCATAGTTTCTTTGACTAATGGAGTTTGATAGGGATAATCTTTCTTTGTATTCTTTGGTATCCACTTGTATTTGATTTGTCCATTATTATTCTTTGCTTATTTTTCTTTAATAATGTTCCTTGTGCTTTGATTCAAATCTTTCTTTTGACGTTGGTCCCAATTTGTGGATGGGGTGATGGGTGGATGAAGATTCATGATGTGGCTAGTTGTCGTATTGGCATCGGTTTCATCATAAGGACTCTTCGTGCTCCCTATGTTGATGTTTTCCTGAGACATAGTTGCCCCCAGTATGGTGGTAGTGGCACCTTCATTCCTTGATTCTACTTGTTTTGAGATGTCTTGTTCGGTACGCATTCTCTGATAGATAACCACTGCAGATGATGTTATTTTGATTTGCTGCCCTGCTGACTCTGGTATATCTTGTTTTGTCTGACCTGTTTCTTTGAGTGGATAATACTGGATATCTTCATACATGATGTCCTCAGTCTAAATTTGAGATATATATGATCCTGATGT
Source organism: Sequoia sempervirens (assembly GCA_007258455.2). Lineage (NCBI taxonomy): Eukaryota > Viridiplantae > Streptophyta > Pinopsida > Cupressales > Cupressaceae > Sequoia > Sequoia sempervirens. The sequence continues at coordinate 27,700 of VDFB02112645.1, forward strand.
TGAAAACTTAGTTTGACTATAAGAATCACTAACCTTCTCTTTTTGTGTAATAACGTCAGGAGTAAATGAATCTTGTTCTGAATGAAGATCATCTACGTGTCCACCCAAAGAAAGCATCTCATGGGTATATGGAGTATGTGATATGTGGATATGATCATCTTGTATAGATAGGAGAGTATCCATTAGAGCATTGTAGTAGCTTGGAGATACAAAATCTTGATCTTGAATGATTTTAGAATTTCTTTCAACATGCTTTGGATCAAATTCTTGAAATGGGTCAGTTTCAAAGGATGGATTGCTTACAAAGGGTTCTAGGATATATTCATTAGGAATGGAAAGTGGTTCATTATCCTCTTGATCTTTTTGTGGGCTTGGATCAAGTGTCGAGTTGAGGATTCCTTCAGTATCTGTAATCATGAGGTCAAAGGGGGTCAACATGTCTTGGAAAGGACCATTGCTAGACCTTGGTGAAATGTTTTGATCATCCTTTGGAATAAATTCTTGAGATATGTCCTCTAACTCATAAGGCAATGTAGAGACATTTTCAATATGATCATTGGTCAATGGATCGTAGATTATGTCCATGGGATCAAATAATTCTAACACTCCTTGAAATAGATCACTAAAAAGTGGCTCTTGATGTATGATGAGTTGATCATCAGATGGGGTGGAAACATCTTCAAGGTGCTCATTGATGGAGAGATCTTGATCATTGTTTTCAACAATTGAGGTGGAGGGATTTTCAATGTCTTCAACCATAGGGTCAAATGATGTTGACATTTCTTGAATTGGATCATTGTTGGGTATTGTTGGTGGATTTTGATCATGATTGAAAAGTGATTTTTGATGTATGTTAATTTGATCATTGGATGAGGTGGAAAAATATTCAAGGTGTTCATTGATGGATAGATCTTGATCATTGTCCCCAATAGTGATTATCTTTTGATAAATAAGGTCTTGGATGATATTTTTGAGTTGAATACAACTTGATGTTGTGTGTCCCTTTTTTTTGTGGAAATCACAATGGTGCTCCTCGTTATACCCTGGTAGTTTAACTAGGGGTTCTTGATAGTTCCCATAGATGGGGAGCTTGATGAGATTTTCTTGTACCAATTCTTGCAGGACTGATTTGATTGGTCTCCCAAGTGTGTATTTTCATTTGCTACTTTGTGATATTTGTACTTGACCTTCTGGTGATTGATTTTGGAGATGTGGTGATTGATCTTTGAAATGTGGCGATTGATCTTCGAGATGAGGTAATTGGGTTTGGTGTTGATGTTGATCTTGATATCTAACCTCTTGACATTGGAGATTTTGTTCTTGATGCGGTTGTGGACACAACTCAACACTTTGATGGAACGGTTCAAGGAAAGGAAGAGTGTACTAATTTTGAAGTGAAGATATCTCTTGGATCAATAATTCAATTAGTTTGGCATGTGAAGCAAGTTGTTCTAGACAAAATTGATCTTGATTTTGAATTTGACTCCCTTGATTTGGCTTTTGTTCAATTAGATTTGGGATGTACACTTGTGGTGTTTGCATGGGATCATGGAAAAATTGATTTTGGACAATGTTCTGACTTGGGATGATGTTCAGATTTGGCATTATGGGTTGAAATTGAACATTTTTGATGTTGGGAATCACATTACCTTGATTTAGGTAACTTTGATTTTGCATGGTGTTACCTTGAATTGGAGTTGTTAACATCTTGTTTGGACTTTGAACAATATTCGTATGATTTGCAAACATATCCATCCCAAAGTTTACCAAGTTTGGATTCAAAATGTTCATGTTTTGTAAATTTGTACTTGGTACATTCACATTTGGCATGTAGGGATTTGATGGGATGATGTCGTTCGTTTGAAGGCTCATGCATTGAGTGTTTGGTTGATAGATTTGTAGGTTTGGACTTGGATTTAAATCTACCATCGGGAAAGGTGTTCCAAAATTTTCACTAGGCATACTCACATTTATTGTACCATTGAGGTTTGTAGGAGATAATGATCCCATGTATGGATTGTATAAATGTGACTTTTGAAAATTAATTGGCATTGTAAGGCTTTGATAGTTTGGTTGACTTGGATTACTCATGATGTATGGATCAAGTTTATATTCCATGTTCCTCTTGTGTTTTGACCTTGTTGTAAAAATGAACTCTAAGGTGTTTAGGAACAATGATGAGATGAAGGATGAAAAGGGGTGAATGATATGAGTGTTGTTTTTCTTAGGAACTTTGGATCAATGCTAGACTTTAGGATTTGATTTTGATTGGATAATGATCTTGTAAACCCTAAGATGTTGGATGTGATCTTTAGGATAAACTTGTTCAAAGGTGTGTTGATTTTAACTAAAGGTATGAGAAAGGATGCATTCCCATATTCCTAATTAAACAAGGTGATTTTGATTTGGTTTAAGGATGTTCCCAAGTCTAGATAATGATGTTTCTAAAGCTCTAAAGTTGTTTGGGTAATGGGATGATAAATGTTTGAAATGGATGAAGTGTTTGATTTTGATCCTAAATGAACCTAAGAAGGATTTGTTTACAAGGCCAAGGTTTTGAAGAACATGCTTTTCCCTTCAAACCAAAAGATCAATGTTTGATCAAAAGAACATAAGACAATAGATAAACAAGCACATGTGTGGGATTCAATTGATTTCATCTTGATTAGTGAATTGATTTTACCACAAACACTTCTTTGATTATGATTTCCAAACTAGATGTCCAATGTCTTAATTTCTTCGAATCCCACAAAGTATGTTATGTGGAGATTTGATGAATTCAAGGCAAGGGTTACCTATTGTTTAACTTTAGTAGAAAAATTGAGATGTAATCCAAATGCTTAGAAACCTCTAAGGATAGAACCCCAAGGGCAAGCAATAACACATGAATTGAGTCAATTGTATTTTTCTTCTAAAGGGTTTGAAATTTTGATGATGAAGTTTAAGTGTTTGTTTCCAAGATGTTTTTGAACAAGCAAAGTATTTTGTAACCAAGAATAAGTACAAACCTATGGATATGGAAGACAATATTTGTTGAGTCCCCACTTGGACAAGTCCAGCTACGCTTATCTTTAGCGAATGGTTAGATGCTTGACCCCACTGGCTCCCCTCCACGACTCATTAATGTCATTCGGGGCAGCCAAGCATCAACACCTATGAAACTCCCATAGCATGCTTTCCATTTCTACTAAAAGATCGTAAAAGTGTGGGGCGGCTTTAGAACGATTGTTCTTGCACCAACAAATAGATCAAGGATTTTGGCAATTCTAAAACATGGGTTTTAATTAAGACTTTCTGTTCGTGGAGATTGACCCATACGGCCAGTCCCTTTTCAGATCCATCTCGTCGAAGCCAACCACGTGATATTGGCATTTATTCTAATACCCACATTTATATCTCGGTTGGAAATACTCTTGGCTTTAGAGTGTTATCGGTTGAGTTGTTCCCTTGGGTGAGTACTTCCCCCCCAAGGTAGGCCCTCTAAGATAAACAAAAGCGAGTAAAGACAATATGTGTAACTCAATCAATCTTTGTTTGCAACACAAAGAGAGAGAATGTACGCAATAATGCTCTACTCACACTCGCACAATGTTTTGTTCAATTTTAAACCCAAAATGAAGTGTAGAGGTGATTGCTTTATCTCAACCTAAAATCACAAAAAAAGGCCTTTTAATTCTCAAGATCACTATAAAGTGCGAGAGAAGCGCATACGTCCTTTTTCAATGAAATTAGTTTAAGTAAGCCATCACAAAGACACAGTTGCACTTGTTCATTTTAGAGCCATAAAGCAATTGTGAGTTCTTTTTAAAGCACCAAAGGACAAATAAGAATTGTTTTGTTCAATTGTTAACCAAAAAACAAAATCTAGTAAGTTGTAGTCCTAATGTTCATTTTAAGCCTTTGCAAAAATTTGAAAGGTTCTTTTTTTAAAAGCCCAAACAAAATTAGTGTCCTAAGCAAAAAGGAATAACAGTTTCCTAAGAGTGTTAAGCAAACACTAAAGTGTTTAAAAACACTTTGATTTTGTGAGATACCATCATCAGGCTTCTCCTTCTTTTGTTTTCAATTGATCCAACCTACAAGAAAGAAAATCGGTCAGATTCTACAAAACATAGAGGTTAAAAAGCAGAAAATAGAAGATAAACTTATCATTTGACAAAAGGCACATGCTAAAATGAAATTTCAACTTTTTACTCCCTATCAGCGGCGCAACCCGTGACTGTGTCGCAGTTTGATTTCTCTAGTGGTGTTCTATAGCGCCACTTACCAGTCAACGGTGCTCTGTACCCAGACCAGTGAGCTCAAATGCATCGCCCTTTTGCTCAGCGTTGCTGTTTGATTTTTTTGAAAAATCCTGCAGGTTAGATTAGTCAAGCGATGCGGTTTGAAATTCAAAATCTTGGGCGAGAAGATTTCAGTGTTGTAGTTTGAATTTCCAACGGTGCTGTATGGCGATGCTGGAGAACTAGCGGTGCTGAATAGCGACGCTGAACCTATAAACAAAGAAGAATGCGTGAATTTGCTAAAAAATGTGATTGAATGTTGAGATTGCCCTCCTTCTAGCGCCAAATGTGTGAACCCCAATCCCAATACCTGCAAAACAATAAGAAAAAATACATTAGATTAGAGAATGCAAGCAAGAACAAGGATTCCCCATGAAATCCATTCACAAAGTTCAACTTAGGAAAAAAACAATGAAAACAACAAAATAGAGATTGAATCCTAATTAAACTAGCAAACTCATGATCCCATGGGGGAATTGGTGCCAATTTGATGTGAAAATTGGCCCTTTCCCAATTTCTATGATGCAATCTTGACGAATGTTGATGAATGATCCACTTTGATGAAGAATGGTGAGTGCTCCAATAGAAAAATCTGCATAACCTAACTAAAATTCAATGGAATTTGCTAAATATTTGAGCATAGTAAGTTTACTCAAATTGTGGACGATAAAATGAGGAATGAAGCCTCTTATTTATAGAATGTCAAGATGGATGAATATCCAAAATAGAGCAATGTGGGACTAACATTCATCCAATGGCAAGATGCCACTTGTCAACCTATGAGTGGATGGAGGATGTGCAAGTTTTGAGGATTGTGCCAATAAATGCCTATTTTTGAATTTTGAATTTGTTGAAATGACATGCAAGAGGGAAGGAAGAATGCATTGAATTCCACTTGGCTCAAGGCAAAGGACATGTAAGATGAGTAAATGCCTTGTTGGAAGGACTCATCCCACTTGGATTTTGAATTCAAACTTGAAGAATATTCCTTAAAAGATGCCTTGTTGAGGAAAATAGAGATTTAATAAATGAATTAAATCTATTTTCATGTGCAAGTGGGAAAAGCTAGAGGATGGGACATGATATGAGATTAAATTAATCAAGGTTAATTAATTTAATGAGATTAGTTGATGTGACCTATTTGACTTAAATTTGTGGATTTATTTAAATCAAATGTGAGAAGAATGTGATAAAGGATTAATTAAATAAAGATTTTGATTTATTTAATTAAAAGAGATGATGTTAGGTTAAAACAAATAAGGTTTTAATTTATTTAATTTAATAGGCAGAATTTAGAGATTTAATTAAATAAAATTGACTATTTAATTAAATGGGGATAATTAGATCAGATTGATTGATTTAATTAACAAAAGAAAGACTTAATTAGGTAAAATGATCTATTTAATTAAGGGAAGGAAATTTGAATAAGTGGTTAGACCAAGGGATAATTCAAGATGAAACAATGTTAGTGGTCAAGATCAAATGCACAATGTCAATCAATACATTTTACGTGTTTACAACAATCGACTTTTACAAGAAGATAAAGATATAGTGGGAAATTATTATAAAGAAAAAACATCATCATTGGGAAACAATTATAAAGAAAAGCCAACATCATTCTAAATTCGACTTCCAAAGCCAATATCATTTCAAAATATTTTGCTCACCTATTTCTTATTTGCAGTGGAGAGAGAACTTTCTATTGTAGTTGAAGATGTAAAGAAATAAGCAAAGGCCAAGTCTAAAAGAGAAGATTGAGGACACAAATATAGATTGTGCATTCATATGTAACACCCAACTCAATAGCCCACTCTTCAACTTTCATCATTCATCCAATGAAGCGCTTACTTGTCAGTTACCATTAAACTTGTAACGCCAACCATTAAACTTGCATGATCATTCTCTAACTGCCAACATTGATCATAAGAAAGGAGGAAACCTCGTGCCACCTCCTCCTCCTCCTCTTTGATTATTGGCAGCTACACATCACTTTAAACCTGAATCATTTTTCTTTACACAGGTTTTTCCACCCTCTATTGTGAATGTAGAACACCTCTCGACGTAAAAATCAATATTATCATGATTTTTATATAATGATTTTATTTTTATTAATATAAATTATTTTTTAACTAACATATATATATTTACACAAATCTATCTAAAATACACCAAGAAGGATATATTGACGCATTTTAGATAGATATGCTAGTTTAATTTAAAATAATTAGCAATTGCACTTTGGTGTGCAATAAGTACATCGAAGAGGTGTGGAAGGTCAATACTTAGGGAAATTTTTGGTCTATTTTTTGCATACATTTGTGCAATAGATGAGGTCAATTGGTAGACCATTTATAAAATGATTTTTTTTGTGCAACAAAAGTCTTAATGGAGAAGTGATAGCTTGAAATCAACTATGCACCCACTTATAGGGATCCAAATACAACTAAAAAAAACCTCTAAATTAGGAAGATAATTAGGCTCATGTTATGTTCTCAATGGGGAGAGAGGGAGAAATATGGATAGAAAGAGGGAGAGAGAAGGGTAAGGAGATAGAGATATAGAGGAAGATAGAGATGGAGATGGAGATGGAGATGGAGATGGAGAAGGAGAGGGACATGGAGAGAAGGAGAGGGAGATATAAATAGAAAGAGGAGAGAGGGATACATAGAGACAAAATAGATAAATATAGAGAGGGAGAGATAGAAAGATAGAGATAGAGATAAGAAGTGATATAGAGAGAGGGAGAGAGAGGGAGAGAATGAGATAGATATAGAGGGAGAGATGGAAGAAGAACTATGAAGAGATAGAGATAAAGAAGCAAATAGTTATAGATATAGAGGTCTAAGAAGAGGGGGAGAGGGAGAGAGAGAGTAGGGGGGAGGAGAAGAACTATGCACATATAGAGATAAAGAGGCAAAGGAGAGAGAGAGAGAGAGAGAGAGAGAGAGAGAGAGAGAGAGAGAGAGAGAGAGAGAGAGAGAGAGAGAGAGAGAGAGAGAGAGAGAGAGAGAGAGAGAGAGAGAGAGACAAATAGATAGAGATGGAGGTAGAGGGAGAGATAAGAATAGAAAGATAGGGAGATAGAGAGAGATAGAGAGGAAGAGACAGAGATATAGAGGGAGAGAGATATAGATGGTGAGATAGAGTGATAGAGAGATAGAGATATAAGGAGATGTAGAGAAAGGGGGAGAGGGATATAAAGATAGAGAGATAGACAAACAAATAGAAGTAGAGATAGAAAAATTGAGATTGAGAGAGGGAGAGAAAAATAAGGGGAGATAGAGACAGAGAGAGAAATAGGGAGATATAGAGATATATATGACAATAAATAGAGAGAGATAGAGACATATGGGAAGAGAAAGGGAGAGAGAGGTAGAGATAGAGAGATAGAGATATAGATAGAGAGATAGAGAGGGAGTTAGGGAAGGAGAGATGGGGAGAGATAGAGAGAGGGGGGAGATAGAAAGAGGGAGGGAGAGAAAGGGAGAGAGAGATAGGTAGAGTATGGAGGGAGAGAGAAGAGGGGGGAGAAGGAGAGAGAGAGGGGGAGAGTGCTACACCCCCTTTCTCAATTACCATATTATTTTACCTTTATCAGTAAATATGATATTAAATACAAAATCATGATTTTAATATGTTCAATGAGTGAATGAAATACATGATTATGTATTATGATGTTATTGCATTTTGATGATTTAATGATACAAATGATATATGATGGATAAGATTTTCATATGATCGGCTAACTACATTTATGATGCACTAAGTTGGATGCAGGAAATAATCAAGCCCTCCAGTGAGGAGAGGGAGAGTATCACCCAGGAAAGGAGTTTGGTATGACAACCACTAATGTAACTACTTGAGCTATCACACACTCATGACCTAGTTTAGTTAAGTTAGGTCAAGTTAGTCTGGGATTTGGTAAGTAAACCCTTGGTCATAACTTTTGAGATGATTGGAATGTTTGAGTAATTGTCTTTGACTTTCTTTGGTTGTTCCTTGGTTTGTATTAAAGTGACAATGTTTAAACCGAATGCTATGCATATGTTATGCAATACTAAGAACAAAGTAAAAGCCATGTATAATGCATAAACCATTCACATATATATTAAAACTAGAATTAGCACATAAAGTGCAACGCAATAGTAAGTCAATGATAATGCCTTGTATGTAAAATAAAGTTGAGTTTAACTATCACGTATGAAAAAAAGTTGCAGAGTGTTGAATGGTTCAAAGTGCCATGAGTTGGCAGGGAAGAAAAGAGAGCTTGTTTTACTTTTAAAATGCAGCGTCCATTTTATGCGCCATGAGAAAAAATTTGGCAAGTAATGAGCCATGATGGGAGGTAGTAAGCAAATTAGAAACCTCAGTAAATGTTTGACTTGGTAAAATAACCAAGTGTTGGCAGTTTTGAGGCGACTCAACCATGTTAATGAAACTGATTTATTTAGGATTGTGTATGTGTTAATTTGTTTATTTTACCTATTGCCATGTTTCACCTAGTTTTTCTTGTCGATCTATTTAGAGGTAGATTTGGTTTTCATTTGTGATTTCAGTTTAGAGGTGGCAATAGGATGTATAAGGTGGCAAATAAGGGAGTTGAATTATAGCATTAAGTTTCTCAATATTTCTTATAAATAGAGGGCAACCTCTTAGTTTTTGGTATTCAATTGGAATTCATTTGTTTTCCATTGTTATTGTTCTATTGTAGTTTTTATTTGTGCAAAGTAGTGTTTGAGATTATTTGAGTGTTGAGAAAGAGGTTGGGATTGGGGCAAGCTGAAAGTGAAAGGATTGGCAAGTGGAATTTGTGACATTGAGCATTAAGTGCAATGCTTCTTTGGAAGCTAAATTTCTAGGCATGTTAGTTATTCTATTCATTGCTCCTTTCTATGTTGAGTTTATGTATTTGTTGATTGATTTCCATTGCTTGTGTAAGATATTGGTTGTTATCATAGATATTGAATCAAGCTTGTGCATATAGCTAGATTGGATATAAGTATTTTTGCACGGTATCTTATTAGTACAATACATCTATAGTTATAATGATTGACATGATTGTATTCAACGTAGTTGTATTAAAATATCTAGAAGGTATATGTATATGATACCAAGATGATTGCATGCTACTTATATGTTTGCATGAATTATGATGTTAGTAATACAATGAGAATGATAGCATGTTAGATATGTCATCATTAATAGGTTATGATGTTATGCAAACCATGTTGGTAGTTTATCCTTGAATTGTTACTCTATTTCCTTGAAAGTAGGAGAATAGTTTATTCCCTAGGGTTAGGATATACATTTGAATATGATTATATTGATATTCAATAATAGGGTTGAAAAATGTATTAATGATATATATATTTTCTAATTATGCTATTATCTTATACTTGACCAAGAGTCTATACCTATTCACGATATTCTAGTCTTAAAGAAGGGGACTTACGTTATGGCAACCCAAAGCCATAATATGAGGGGACTTAAAGGTGTAGAAGCATAGACTCCTCCTAGGTTGAAAATTTCCTCTAGATTAGATATGGATTTAGTGTACATTAAATAAACATGTGAATATATGAGTCATATTGAAAGAAAGGTTTTATGATTTTTTATGAACATGAAAACATAGAAATCTTATAGGACAACTTGGAAAGAACCATGAGAAATGGAGAATAATCAAAAGGGAATGTTGATGAGAGAAATCATATTTGTTTGTGTAGTGTTGAAAAATGTACTCCTTTACATTTTCACACTATGTTAAGGTCCCCTAATTAATTAGACTTAATTAGCCTCTAACTGGCCCAATTATGCATCTACAAGCCTAATTAATTGCAATTTCCGAAAGGGGAATCATGATTTAGTTAATGCAATTATCATTTTTAACACCCTGAAATGAATAGGTCCTAGAAATTTAGGTCAGGATCCATTCGTCCTTGGGAAAATGGGTCTCCTTTAGTTGAGCTTAATTCAAATTTTAAATATGTTTTTGGTGGCCTTTTTATGATCCCAAATTCAATTTCAAATATCATCTTGTAATGTTTAATTTTTGGGAAATTAGAAAATTACCTATAAAAGCCAGGTCTTTTTATCAAATTCAAATCCTAAGATATCTAGATTTTCAAGAGAGCATTAATTCAAATTTCACAAGAGCTAAGATTATTGTCAAAGGTGTTTAAGTGAATATTTCTTAGTCATTTGTTGCATCATTCAAGATCTCAAGCATAATGCCAAATTTATCTTCATTCATGCATGTTTTTGGAGCTAACATTGTGATGTAGGTTTCAAGCATTCAAGTCAATATTCAAGCATTAAGATCACATCATCAATAAAGCCATTTCATGTAAGATCAAGACCTTGGAGAGATGTGTTAGATTTCAATCCTTAAAGGGTTTCATTCAAGGATTTGGTGAGTTGCAACATAGAAAATGGGATTCACCATTCCTTTCATGTTTCATTATTTCATTTCAAGGTTTAATTACCAAAATGGGATTTCACCAAGGCAAACCCCCATTCACCAAAAACAAACAGCTTTTCTCCCTTGTGAGTTTTTACAGATCTTAGGTTGAAGAAGGATTGAAGATCTATTAAAAGAGCAAAATTGCAAAAATTGAAAAAGTTGTCAATATTGTCGTCAAGCCACGAAAACTCACTTTCAAAATTTATTTTCAAAATTCTAACTATGAAACCCAAAGGAATCAGGAATGCAGACCAAGGACTAGAGGATTGTGAAAGAATATTCTCAACCCTTGTAGCAAGACCCATTCACCATAGGGAGAATGAGTCCCAAGAGGACACTCAACACAACCTTTTTATGACAGGTGCATAAAATTCAATCCTTTTCAAATCTGTTGTTACTTTGCTAGTTTTGTCAGATTAAGGTTTAATTTAGAGGTTTCATGTGCTACATTGCATCATTGCATTCATTTGGTATTTTTCATTCATCTCCCAATTTAAGTGTTGTTCAGGCATATTTTACACTTTTTCTATCATAAAGGAAATTGCAAGATCTTTCATAGAATTGACTCACTTAAAGGCTGAAAGTTAATTCTACCATTGGAGGATCTCATTTGCTAATGAAATAGATGAAAGATAGGTCCATTACACCCCATTTTTCCCTTTCTAGTTTTAGTAAATTATTGGTGAACCCCCATTTTAGTGAAGAACCTATTTGTCTATGTTTCATTTCCAACCTTTCAAGAAACAAAATAGGGGATTTTTACAAATAAATACATCTCAAACAAATCAACATGCTAACTCCCAAGTGGCTGCTATAAAAAATGACAAATTCATATCCATTTAGGGAGAGGAGTAGACAATTTACCTCTTTACCCAGTACCCTTCACTCCATCATGTTGCAGTTTATAAGTAAAAACTTAGTTATCTTACCTCCTATTAGATCCATTAAAAAAACTAAGCCTTTACCTCCAAAATTTAACTCAAATACCTTTTTCCATTATCACCAACAAAATAGAAATAATACAAAACAATGTAAGCGTCTTAAACATATTGTGCAAGACCTCATTGATTATAATCACATCTAGATTGGTGGTGTTACTGATCAAGGAAATAAGTCCATTGCCCCACACAACCAAAATTTGCAAATCTTTACCAAACCCATGCCAAATCATAATATCTCCTTTGTGAAAGCTAATGATGCTAAGAATGATGTGATGAATGTTGACAAACTTGAAGACACAAATAATGACAATATAAATAAAAATGAAGTAGAATTAGAACATGTGGTCGACTTCATTGATGTTCTACCTCATAAGGGAAAAACCAAAATGTCCCTTGACATTTCTTTCTCACAAAATGACATATTTAGACATGCACCCGATGGTCCTCTTTACATCACTGGAAGAATCAATGACAAGCCTACTAATGTGATATTAATTGATTCCATGTCTGTAGAGAATGTGATCACTGAGGAATTCTTATTTGTGCATGAAATTTATCAAGATTCTTATGAAAATTCGAAATCATGGATCAAAATGCATAATGGTTTTGCTTTCCCTATGATAGGTTCGATAACTCTTCCTTTAAAAGTTGGACTGCAACAATTGAATGTCTCATTCTTCATCATCCTGTCATTCAACCAATTTTGTGTGAAGCTTGGTTACCCATGGCTATGCTCCATGGATGTCATCTTGTTAGTAGTGCATAAATGCTTAAATTTTCCATTTGGAAATGAAATCTTCACTGTGCACCATAGTGGCTTTAATCCTACGTCTTCCCGTGGGAATTTCTCATTGGATTTTTTTTGGCCTGAACCTATGGAACCTATTAAGCCTTGTGAAGAATTATTTTTCAAATCTTATCAAAAGTTTAAGGCAAAGTGCATAAAAAAATTATCCCTTAGCAACATGTCTCAACCTATGATTGAGCCTCCTATCATTGATGAAAGCATGATTGAACCAAAATCTCTTCCAAGTAACCATACCAATCCATGATAAATCCTGTCTAAAACCTACAAATGACTAAGAGATAACCAAACAAGTCCTATTGTCCCTCCTAAAATCAAACAAGTTTACAGAGTTAAAGAGAAAGTTGTTGAACAACCTTCCATAGTTCCTTTTGTTCCTCCCTTGTGGGAAGAAAAGAAACTAATGGTTGATAAACCTACTCCTACACAATCATAGCTCGAAAATCATATAAAAAGAAATAGAAATGCTAAAGAGCGTAGGCGTAGATGTCATGCTATTGCTTGTAGATTATAAGAAGAGAATCGAACAAAAAATAAGATTAAACACCAATTGAAACAAATCATGATGATCATCCACCTTCGCCACAACAACAAGCATAATAAAATTCTATGGACATTGTCATTAGGCCTCCTATTGTCATTAACTTGGATGATGATGATGAGATTGCTAAAATTGATGAGGAAGTGCATAATGAGTTGAATTTATTGTTTTCCTCTTCCATGAGCTTAGATGATAACAACCATGATAGCCCTCCTATAAAGAGTGACTCACCCTATGTTGAACCTGGTGATTCTCCTAATACAACACTTGTTGTGCCTTTGGCTAGTTATCTACCTTCCGCATATGATGAACAAGATTGGGATGCATATGATCTACTATAGTTTGACTCGCATATGCCATACTAGTCTTCTCTTTGTATTCTTTATGATTGCATGTCTATAATGTGATCCCCCATATTGTGTTGCTTGTTATTTATTTATATGTTTGTGAGCCTACTTTGGATGATCCTTGTCCCTCCGTCAGTGCAAGAATACAAAGGAAGAGAATCTATTGTGACTTTCTTCTATTTGTATCTTTGTTCTTCTATATGTCGTAACCATCTATCTTATGTTTTCCTTTTGGGGATGACACAAGGCATCAAGACATTCAGGTCTCTTCCATGTTTACCCAAAATTTTCCCTTTATTCTCTCTCTCTCTATGTGCCATTCTTCCTTTGTGCTCATTGTTCCATGAGTCATTTGGGAAATGATGACGGTTCCAAGCTCAATTATATCACTACAACAAAGACATAACACTAACCGCAAATCCATGGATCCCTTATGTGTTAGATTAGGAATGCATATGGGGGAAAATCTCCTTTCCATGACACAACTCTACTTGGAAACATATTTTTTACATAGGTCTTTCCAAATAAATCTCTCATGTATTGGCATTTATCATATTATACTTTAAAGTAATTGCTCACAACATGGTGTTTAGCAATTTCTTTAAAGTGGGGGCATACGCATCCCCACTCATTGTTTGCTTCAAAGTGTGGTCTTCTTACTTCATGTGATGTGTCTTCTTGGTGGTGACATTGGGTTTGATATCCTTCAAGATTTCAACCTTTCTTGACATATGACATTCCTCTTAGTTGTGATGCTATATATTGCATTCCCTAAGTTGTGAATCTTTTATCCTTGATTAGTCCTCTCTTGGAGACATTAGGCACGATGTTCCCTAAGGTGAGACCTTTCATGAACTAAGAAAAACCCCCTTGAATATCATATTGCATGTTCAAGGCCACCAATAATAACACAACTTGCTTGTCATTGGAGCCTTTTTTATGAGTGCTTAGCATAACGCAACTTAATAGCCTTGTGACCATTTTTGTGGCACCTTATCAAAGTTATTAGGAGGTATAAATTTCATATGGTTAGTACAATGGGAGCCTATAGACCTAGCATGACTTCCCATTAGCCACTTTTTGGGGCTCACCTAGTGGATAGTGGATTTCACTAGCCCATGTGAGCGCATTTTGTTTGCATAATGGACAACAGGTTTCCACTTGTAAAATTTTTTGGACAAAAAACTAAGGATTGATTCATACCAATTGGAAAAATGATCAAGGGCTGATCCACCCCTCTTTCTCTTCTCATTAATTTTGACATTGTATGCGTGTGTATCTTGTCTTATTGTTGCATATTTAACCTAGGAATGTGTCTCTTTGTGCCTTTGTTGGTTTGTCATGAGATCTTAGATCTTGGGGGCTTGATCATCCTCCTTTACCTTTGTTGTCTTATCTTTCCAATAATTGTACAATTAGATTTCTCTTGATTCTTTTTTTCTACTTTAGTGTGAGTTTAATCACAAGTTCATCTTCTCACTAAAGTGGGGAACTAAATGTAGTGTCAAAAAATGTACTCCTTTACATTTTCACATTATGTTTGGGTCCCCTAATTAATTGGACTAATTAAGCCTCTAACTAGCCCAATTATCCATCTACAAGCCTAATTAATTTCAATTTCTGAAAGGGGAATCATGATTTAATTAATGCAATTATCATTTTTAACACCCCGAAATGAATAAGTCCTAGCAATTTAGGTCAGGACCCATTCGCACTTGGGTGAATGAGTCCCCTTTAGTTGCTTAATTCAAATTTTAAATATGTTTTTGGTGGCCTTTCTATGATCCCAAATTCAATTTCTAATATTAGTTTGTAATGTTTACTTTTTGAGAAATTAGAAAATTACCGATAAAAGCAAGGACTTTTTATCAAATTCAAATCCTAAGATATCTAGATTTTCAAGAGAGCATTAATTCAAATTTCAAAAGAGCTAAGATTATTGTCAAAGGTGTTCAAGAGAATATTTCTTAGTTATTTGTTGTAGCATTCAATATCTCAAGCATCATGCCAAATTTATCTTCATTCAAGCATGTTTTTGCAGCTAACATTGTGATGTAGGTTTCAAGCATTCAAGTCAAGATTCAAGCATCAAGATCACATCATCAATCAAGAAATTTCATGCAAGATCAAGACCTTGGAGAGATGTGTTAGATTTCAATCCTTCAAGGGTTTCATCCAAGGGTTTTGTGAGTTGCAACATAGCAAATGTTCATTCATCATTCCTTTCATGTTTCATTATTTTATTTCAAGGTTTAAGTACCAAAACAAGGTTTGATCAAGGAAAACCCCCATTCACCAAAAATAAAAAATATTTCCCTCTTGTGTGTTTTTGAAAATCTTAGGTTGAAGAAGGATTGAAGATCTATCAAAAGAGAAAAAATACAAAAGTTGTGAAAGTTGCAAAAGTTGTCAACATTGTCATCAAGCCACAAAAACTCACTTTTATTTCCAAATTTCCAACTGTGAAACCTGAAGGAATCAAGAGTGTAGACCAAGGACTAGAGGATTTTGAAAGCAAATTTTCAACCCGTGTAGCAAGACCCATTCAACATAGGGTGAATGAATCCTAGGAGGACACTCAACACAACCTTTTTGTGACATGCATAAAATCCAATCATTCTTAGATTTGATGTTACTTGGTTGGTTCTGTCAGATTAAAGTTTAATTTAGAGGTTTCATGTGTTACATTGCATCATTTCATTCATTTGGTATTTTTCATTCATCTCCCAAAAGTGTTGTTCAAGCATATTTTACACTTTTTTTGTCATAAAGGAAATTGCAAGATCTTTCATAGAATTGTCTCACTTAAAGGCTGAAAGTCAATTCTACCATTGGATGATCTCATTTCCTAATGAAAGATGAAAAATAGATTTATTACACTTGATAATTCCTTTTATATTTTTAGTAAATTATTGGTGAACCCCTATTTTAGTGAAGAACCTATTTTTCTATGTTTCAGTTTGATATGCATGTTTGTAACATTTGATGATAATAGTCAAATAGTGATAACTAGAGGGTATTATCATAATATCTAGGATATCATAAGCCAAATGTATGCTTGCATGAAAATTGTGATGTTGGAAAATAGTATGATATAGATCAAGTGTTATGTTGAGATTGTTAGTTTATGATGTTATGTAAACTTGTGTTGGTAATGAGGTTTGTTCCTAGGATTAGGATAAACCAAGGTTGGGAATAATCTAATTGGTCAATCAGATCACTTGAATGTTACATCACTTTTGGAATGGAATTCTTGTTATGTGTGTGTGGAAAAACCTGGTCAAGAGTTATTTATGGTCATTATATTTACCAAGTCGAGTAAGGGGGTGGGTGAACATATGACACCACTTCATAGAAAGTGATTTTGATTATATATATGAAATATCTAGCCAAAGAAAGTGTGAGTTTCCACTACATACACTTGTCGGTTCATTGTGAGCCGATATTGCATAACTTATAGGGAGTGTCATGCATGTAAGAGGGTATCCACTGTATGGTAGCACTATTTATGTAGGACACACCACCATGCTCAAGTAGGATTTAGATTAGAGGGATCCCATACCAATCTCTTCATTGAAGGGAGGGCCATCTTACCAGTTAGGACGATGTGTGAGGGACCATAGTAAGTCCATGTTTGGAGGAAAATCACTTGGGTGATGCTCTCCCTCATATAGTTGGAAATCAAGATTTGAGGATGTATGATCTAGCAAGGACATATTGACCAATTGTATCCTTGATCTATGCATCCCTTGGAATCCATGTAAGCTCTTGTAAGATATGTTTTGTAATTATGATCATGCATCTTTATGTAAATTGTCTTTGAAAGATGAAATCATTACATGGGATTATGTAATATTTTTTTATTAATGATAAATAGGTTTTGAAGGGTTCCTGAAACTCTGTACAAAAAAGAGTAGGGGCAGCAAAGATAAAGCAATAGGCTATCCACACAAAACACCCAAACAAGCTGATTACAAAGACATCAACAACCCATCAACAAAAAATGCACAAAGCAGCAAGATCAAACAAAAAGAACATAACAGGTGGCCATTAGAGAAGTTCCTTAAGAATTTTAGCTACTTCTAGGTCCTTGGAAATAATCCTATCATGCATTTCCACAACCTCCTCCACATCTTGCCTAGGCACCATTTTGCACTTCTTGGTTTTTCTCTAAGTGCAAACACTCAGCCTTGTGCCCAAGTCTGTAGTCTACAGCTCCTTGTCAGCATTCTCCCCCATCTCCTTGTTCACCTGCTCACTTAATAGAGATCTACCAGTCTATTCCTTCACCTTCTCGATGAGGAACACAAGACCTTCAACTGAGGATTTCAATTTCTCCTTGCTGGGATTGATGATCATGTCTAGGTCCTTATGCAACTGTCAATAGTTCTTTTCCAGCAAAGTCAGCCTTGGGCCATAGTCTCTCTTCAAATTGGCCAAATAATCCACCAAAAGGCCAATACTAGAATTCATGGAATTGGCCAATCAAAAAATGGAATCCTTCTCCTTAAGATAACGAAGCATGGAGATATTGCACTAGGAAATTCTATCATGTTTGTTATGGAGGTCCTAGACCTCTTGGACCAACCACATAAGAAAATTGAAAGAAATATCAACCCCTTCCTTAACCATACCTGAGGCTTGCATGTAGTCCATGACACCCCAGAATAGACCTCTCCCTTGATGGGAGCTCATGAGGGGGATCACATCCTGAAAACCATCGGGAAGGTTAAATTTGGACTTACCCTTGTCTTTAGAAGCCGATGCATGAATAGACTCATCCACATCTACCACACTATTCAACTTTCTAATAGCAGGGGTCCCTCCACCAACACCAAAACCCAATTTCATGTTCCCAAGAATTGCCACCTCACTGACCTGATTACCCTCTAAGACCTCTAGAAGCTTATCCGCCACATCCTTAGAGCACACCAGCCCCTAAATCTTAGCCTTCCTTCTGCTACAAATTCTCTCCTCAACATCTTCACCACAAACCTCCTTAAGTTTTCACTTTACATGTGGTATGGAGGGTTTTTCCTTACTAGTAGAGAGTTTCTTCCCACTAGATGAGGGAGTATAATCTAAGTTAGTGTGGTACCCATTCGACCACACCTCAAACTCCACCTCAATTTTTGTCCCCTCACTCTCGACCACCTCCTCAACTAGGCATTTCTCACTCCCCTTCTTTTTCAAATCAGGGGGACAAGGAGCTTCACCAATACAGTTAGCCTTAATGAAATCAATGATAACCAACATTAAACCCTCATTTAAGAAAGGGTTTCTTGGATTCTTTCTGAAATTCACAATCCCCTCTTCCAATGAAAGCAATAGATAGAATGGGAAAGAAATGAGCTTACTGTGCTAAAAATGATTAAGCATCACAAAGTGATGACCATACACGGCCATGTACCTGCCATCCAAGGTGAAATACCACATCAGTGCCATGGCAACATCCTGCTAGATAGGTTTAATCTTGGACCTATC
>VDFB02112647.1:0-12274 GCA_007258455.2 Sequoia sempervirens
GCAAATGAATAACTATTTTTTTTTTTCTGTTGATGGTGCTCCTCCTTAGGATTGAAATGTGCAGTGCAGTGGTGGAGTTGGCTTGACTTGCTTCTTCAATAGAGCAAGAGACTGGTTCTTGTCTACATCTAGCACAAATATGGCATCTTCTTTGACTTTAGCTGCAACAATCCCCATAGGATGGTCTGTTTCTATTTTTTGTGTTAATTTAGTTTCATTGTTCTGAGTTTTTGAGGTTGGAATTGTAGACCTCTCCCTTTCCATGTTGAGAGGTCTTTGGGGATCCATTTTCGATTCTGATTTCCATGTTAATCATTGCATCTATTCTTTCCCATTATAATTTAAAACAGATAGACAATCAAACAATGTACATTGGGCATCCTTGTTGGGCTTAACAACCATGATCTCTAATGACTTCTTTAGATCACCACCTGATGCCAATTTTGTGTCAATATTTTTCTTATTTTCCATGAAATCAATGGAAGAGGTTTCTAATTCCACATTGACAGGATCTTTCACTTCTATTTTTTGTGCCAAGCTCAAGAGCATCCTGCTCTCTTCCTCTTGAGAATGCACCCCATCAAATTTACAAGGAAAATTATCTGCAAGTTTCCCAGTTTTAGTATCACATTGGTTCATGTCTAAATTTGGAGCCATCATTGGTTCATATTTTTGTTTTGGAGGGAGGAGAAAATTTGATAAATAAGGGATTTCAAAATTGGCTCGCATGAAACAGGCTGGAGAAGATTGTGGAATACGGCTTGACACCATCCCAATTGCATTAGCTTGAAAAATTCCCTACAAGCATTGGCCGCAATTTTACACCTGCTAAAAATATTTGCTTGAAATTTTCTCATGTTGTTTTTCAATAGATCCATTAAGGCAATCATGGCATTCAATAAGACTTGTCTTTGAGGATTTCTATCAAACAATTCATGTGCCTTGTCCATACGACCCTCTATTTTTGCATACATGACTGCCAGGGTAGTTGCAACTTAGGTCGGCGTGCGGTTCATTTGAAAATAGTTCACATGCCTTGTCTGTGCTTCACATGCTCATATTTTACACATTTTTTTTGTCTCTTTTTACATCTTACTCCATTTGTGCTAAATTAAATGCTTAAGCAGAAAGAAGTGGGTTCTTTGGAATATAAATGTTCTTAATGACTTCTAGTGCTTTGGATAAATGTAGTTTTTGACAAAGCAAGAATTGATGAGCAATTGAAAGAGACAAAACCATGTCGGTTGTTCTTTTGACCTTAAGAACACAACCTTCGAATGAAAATGAATTATTCTCTCTTTTCCTCTGGAAACATTATTGAGGGGGATTCACTAAACTTGATGGCAGTATCATTGTATTTATGGTTGGGATCGTATTTACCTTAATTATCTATTTTGGTAAAAGAGAAAAAGCATTTATATCTCAAAGAGTCATATGCAGGAGTAACATACATCGGATAAAACGTTCCTATTGATTTAAGCATGGAATTTTATCAAATTAAGTTTGATGTAAAAGGCAGCAGACTCTTGCGATGGACTGGCAAGGTTGGGTTTAAGGCTTAAGCTTAAATCAACAGAGTGCACTATGGGTTGGACCACCTTGTTTGTTTCCAATGACAATTTTTCTTTCTTATAAAGACATGTTTCATTAATTAAGACTATTCTTGTTGACTTATTACTCACAGCGCCTAATAGATCTCTAGAACTAGCTTGTACATTGTTTTCTTTCACCACTTGGGCCTTGTACCTGTCGGTGTAGCGTGACTTTGCGTAATGAAAGAAAAATAGTTAAGACTTGGATAGATTTCAATTTTGTAAATGCATAGTGGTGTAGGAGCACCCAAGATTCTTAAGGAACATCTGAGAGGTCAAGAGCTTGCAGGGGTCAAAAATACCTATCAATCCTATCATAGCATCAATTATGGTATCTTGGAGCCTATAATGGCATTTGGAATGAATAAAGGTAATGTGACTATCAAAAGTCGTAAGGGTCCTGAAAGGACCATGGGACTGAAAAACCTTGTAAGTGGACCAATAGTGTCCAAGGGGTGTAGGTAGGTCTATAATGTTTTAATTAGATCAATTACGGTTAAATATTAAAGTTTAGATAGTTTTTAGTCAATACAAATCAATAAAATGTAAGTTTGGAAATTCAAATATTTGAATTCCAATTTGGGTGGGTAACTAGTCTTTAGGAGTTTTAACAACTTTTGTGTAATCTAATCAGCCCCAAACAGTTTGAGAAGTTGTGGAAGGGATATTAAAAGCCAAAATAATCATTTGTATGGAGGTTGGTTGATTGGAGAGGTGACTGTACGGACTGTTTTCTGGAAATAGTGAAAAAACATAGTTTTATTGCAATTTCTTGTGTTCTTTTGATGAATGCTTGATTTCTATTGAATTTATATCCAGAAGGATGCTTTAGGAATTTGTGTTTACCTGTTTTAACACCATTGAAGGCTCTGAAAGCAGTAATAAATAATTCCTTTGCATTTTACATTGACTGTCCTCAGGAAAACTCTATTTTTTCATTGATTTTGAGAGTCATTATGAAGTAATGATCCATTTCATGAGAGTTTGTGGCTGAAACTTGTGGAATGGATCCTATTTAACATGTAACATACAAATCTAACTAGTTAATGTGCCAGAGAGATGAATACTATGGTGTACACCAAGATTTGATAGTGAAAAGTGCTTGAAGATGGAGGCTAGGGTATAGCAGTAGAAGAACTGGCTTAAGGAGGGGTATGTTTTTGAGTTGGTATAAACTAAATATGTTGTCCTAATGGTGTAGAGTCAATGAACAAGTTCTGGAAGTGATTGGAAGGTTAGTTTTCAAGAAGCCTTAGTTTTGAGGCAAGTTAAGGAGGGTTTTGTGTTTGAGCGTGTTAGAGGTGTCATAGAGGCCTAAAAACTTGGAATCTTTGGTTTTGAGTCATTTTAAGAGACTGTTGAAAGTTTCATGGTCAGGGGTTGAATTTAAAGAGGGGTTGCTTCGGAAAAGAGGGCTAATTAGGCCTAGGTTTTGAGGAGACATCAGGTTTTGGAAGGGATTGTCTAAATCAAGTGATATCAAGGTTTGGATATGTTGTTTTTCATCACAAACCACATCTGAAATAGTCATTAGATTGGAGGTTCCTTTGGAAAGTTTGAGAGCAAAGTCAAAAATCCTTCGCTAGAGGCCTAGTTGGGCTAGAAGCCTAGTTAAGGTGAAAATTTGGTTTTGTGTCTAAGTCAAAGGGTTGGGATTTAAAATCATTCAAGACAAGTTTTTTTGAGTCTCTTAAGAGTGTTACTAGGGTTTGGGTCCATAGGGAAGGAAAATAAGTCATTTGGTGCATTATTGAGGTTTGTCTACACCAGGGTGCCTGAAGAAGGGTTGAGATTGCATCATTAAGTTCCTTGAAATCTTTGTGTTTGTTTCAAAGTCCTAGACCCTCTGCATCACATAATCCGAGGCACCACGTGTCTTATAAGGGGGGCACACTTATCTGCATTTAAATTTTTGACAGGAAAGCTAAAATGGTGGCAAGTGGAGACAAAACTAAAATTTAAAATTTGCTTCTTTCCATCATGAAGATTTGGTCATCTCTTTAGCTGCACACATTAAATATCTGATACAAATGCTTTGGTGTTACGTTTTGATCATTGATGTAGCCTTTTTATCATTCTATCCTTGTCAAAAATGAGTATCAAGTGTTAAATTTTCTAATGCTTTTTTCAATTATTTTGCAATATGAATATCAAAGCATCAAATTTTCTTCTCTTCTACCATTAAAATAAATCTCATTTTTTATAGGAAAAGGAAAAGCAAGGAGTGTTTTCATTGCACAAGGAGCTTGCAAGAGATCTTCGAAGGAACATGGCGATAAATTGAACATTAAACTTGAAACTTAAAAAGCATTTTTTAATGCTTGAGAGTTTTCCTTATGCCTTAATTTTTTGTTTTAGGCTAACTCATTTTGATTTTGGGCTTTAAAATGAACATTTCAAAAAGCTTTCAAATTTTCATTGTGAAAGGGTTAAAATGAATTTTAGGCAAATTGACTAGATTTGGTTTAAAGTTAACAAATTGAACAAGACAAAATTTCATATCTCACTTTGGTGCTCTAAAACAAATCAAAATCATTGCTTTGTGGATTCAGCGAACATGTATCTTTTATGCTTTGTAATCTTTTTTGCAAAGGCAAATCTCATCTAAAAGGCGTATTCCTTCCTCTCATGCTTCCGCGGTGATCTTGAGAATCAAAAATATTTTTTGATGACATTAAGTTGCATAAAATGTGCCTCCACACTTCATTTTGGGGTTAAAATTGAACAAAACAACGTAGAGCATGAGTAAACTATTGCATGTGTTCTCCCTTTGTTTCCTAAATGAAGGTTGGTCGAACTATGAATCGTTTACTCACTTTTCTATCCTAGAGGGCTTGCCTTGGGGAAAATGTACTCACCCAAGGGAACAACTCAACTAGTAACACTCTAAAGCCAAGAGTATTTCCAACTCGTATATAAATGTAGGTATTGGAGTAAACACCAATATCATGTGGTTGATTTTGACAAGATGGATCTGAAAGGGGACTCTTATCGTATGGGTCAATCTCCATGAATGCAAATTCCAAACAAAAACCCTTGTTTGTAGTGGCCTATTAACCCATTCACTGAGTTTATCAAAGTGGTGCATTGGAACTTAGATTCCAAGAAGTTACTTGCCATGTCCGATCTTGGTTAAAGTATAGAGGTTAAGACTTCATTCTTAACACACCTTTATACTCTTTCCTTGGTTGCATGTAAAATCATCTCTTCTACTATGAAGGGCATGAGGCAAGCCCATAAAGAAAAACATACCAATTGAGCTAGCATGTTATATTGCTTGTGAGTCAGTTTGAAAACATAGTGCTTGGATCCAAAACATTGAGGAAAACATTAAACATGTGCATCAGAAATCTCAAACCCTTTAGAGGAGAAGCAAATATCGCTTGAAAAAATTCACATGTTATTGCTTGCCCTTGGGATTAAGTATCCAGTAGAGGCTTCTAAACATTTGGATTTCATCTCAATTTTTCTTCTACTAAGGTCAACATTAAAGGAAACCTTTGCCTTGATTTCTCGATTTCCGCGCATCTAATGCACTTTGTGGGATGAAAGAGAATTAGGACATTGGACATTCATTCGAAAACCTAATCAAGAGTGTGTTTGTGGTAAAAATAATCCATTAAGAAAAGATTAAATCAATTGGACCCCACATATGTGCTTGGCATCTTTTGTTCATATGGTTTCATGCAAACATTGGTCTTTTGATTTCAAATTGCTCTTAGAAAGGCATGTTCTTCACTATCTTGGTCTAGTAAACAAGTCCTTCCCTAGGTTCATTTGGAACAAATCAAAACGGTGCTGATAAAACATATCAAAATCACGTGGCGAGGGGTAATTTCTGGATGTTAGATGGGATCAATTAAATTGAAAGCAAAAAACAAAAACCCAAAGTAGCTACAAAACACAATGGAAATATATGAAAGAACGATTATACCTGATCGCCGAAGTCTCCATGATTCATTTTCGTAGCACCTTCTTACTTGCTGGATATTGTTGCCCTCAGATTCCTTGTTCGAGCAATCTGGAAATGCCTAAGTCCTAGAACAAGCCTTGAAGGATTTGCATAAAGTCTAGATGCCTATCTCTAAAATCCTATGCCTATGCCAATATTAATCAAATGCCTATGACAACGAATAAGTAAATAAATGCCTATATTAATTATGTAAAATATCTGTCCTCAAAAATGAGAAGAAGATGGCATTTTATAGAAAAGGCCATTTCGAACGGACGAACGAGATAAATCATTGACAAGAACCTAAAATGAACGATCCAGATTAACCCTGAGAATCCCTAATTAGGGTTAGGGCAAAATCCTTAATCAAACGGTCAAAATAAAATCGGATCGACGGTGGAGAATAAATGAAGAATTTAATTTAAAAAATAAAGATTTTCGAAAAATCAAGAAGATAAGACTGCTTAATTTACAAGATTCAAAAAATCAAAGAGATAAGATTTGGACTGAAGATAAGATTTGAAAAATCAAGAATCTGCCCGATTGCTTGATTTTTAGAAGATTAATTACTAATTTGAATTAAATTAATTCAAAATAATGATTTTGAGAGATAATAAATAATCTTTTTCAGATTATTTATCAAAAAGGACTGACAGTTAAGATTGAGATGACATTTTAAATAATTTAATTTATTTAAAATGAGAGGAATATTAATTGACAATTAAATAATTAAATTTAATTATTTAATTTTAGAAGAATGAACTAATTAATTAAATAAATTAATCCGATTTATTTAATTAGGAGACAATTAGTGACATATTAAATAAATAAGTAATTCATTTTATTTAATAATTAGGAAAATTAAATGTGAAATTAAATAGAATTAGAAATTTATTTAATTAAAGAAAGAACTTAGGCAGTTAATGGCTATTTAATAAATAAATAAAATTTATTTATTTAATAATCATGAAAGAATAAATGACTATGAATTAATTAAATAATTTGAATTATTTAATCAATAGTCAGATAATGGACCCGAGACATAATTACATGTCATAATTATGCTAGGGCCGAAAGTGGTAAAAATGAAGCTTGCGGGCTAGGTCATTTTTAAGGTGTCACATTTTGCCCCTCTTTGTCATAATGTAAACATGCATTACGACAAAGAAATAAGTCAAAATATCTCCCGATTGCAAAATAAGATGAGGGAAAAGAATGGCCAGGAGGGTTATGGTATGCCCTTGAGGAAGCGGTTCGAGAAGAACATGGGTGTGCTCTCGAAATGGATGAAGACTAGAATATGAAGAGGCGAAGAAATTTTAGTGCAAAAGACATGGATGCAATGTCTATATGAGACGAGACAGAGAAGATGACAAGACTAAAGAAGATGCATGTTAGTTCCTAGACCAAATCCTTCAAAACCTTACCATAGGACTTTAATATTTATTGCTCTTAATCATCATTGGGCCAGTTGTTGTGATGGCTAACAAACACCATGATATGACATAGATCAAGGTGTGCAAGGTCGTACCATCACGTAAGACAAATAGTCGCAAACAAGGATGATCATGACTCATACTAGGAGCGTGCTTGCCCCAGTCTTTTTTCCATAATCAACCACATGCAGAAAAAAAAGACAAGGACAAATCATGAAACGTCGCTGCTTCTCTAAATCCTGTTTCCAGGACATCCTTGAGAAACTAGTAG
Source organism: Sequoia sempervirens (assembly GCA_007258455.2). Lineage (NCBI taxonomy): Eukaryota > Viridiplantae > Streptophyta > Pinopsida > Cupressales > Cupressaceae > Sequoia > Sequoia sempervirens. The sequence goes on from VDFB02112647.1 coordinate 7,252, forward strand.
CATGATTGTCAAAATACAAAAAGAAAGAGTCCTTACCATGATATGTCGTTGTTTTTCTAAATCCCAAAATCAGGACCTCACTGAGAAACTAGTAGTCATGTGTGTCAATTGACATGATACGTCGCTGCTTCTCTAAATCCTGCTTAGTGGGATCTCGCTGAAAAACTAATATCATGATAAAAACTAAAAACAAATGCCAAGTGTTTGCCAAGTGCGTCTGGATGTCGAGTGCATTGATGTGTCAATGTAAATTTAAATGATGCCAAGATGAAAAATGCCGAAGGTTGCCATATTCAGGAAGGACACATCCTGAATAATGTCGATGTCTAGGAAGGACACATCCTAAAACACCAATGTCAGAGTTTTGTTCTTCAGAAGGACACATCTGAAAGAATGTTGCCGAGAGGAATGATCCTTAAGTGTCAGAAAGGATCCCTCGAAAATGTCAAATGATAGGGGCGATGCCTAGGAAGGACACATCCTGAGCCTTGATATATAGGAGTTTTGTTCTTCAGAAGGGCACATCTGAAAGAACGTTGTTGTCGAGAGGAATGATCCTTAAGTGACAGAAAGGATTCCTCAAAAATGTCAAATGATAGGGACAATGCCTAGGAAGGACACATCCTAAGGCACCAATGACAGAGGTTATTCTTTAGAAGGACCCATCTGAAAGGTAACCAAGAGTTGATAGTTTGACTGGTTGCAATAATTTGACTTGTTTTGACTAAGTTTGACTTGTTTTGACTGAGTTTGACTTGTGTTGGCCATATGTCGATATTGTCATGATGATATGTGCCGATGAGATTGTCTTGTTGTGATAATGATTGTCATGATGAGTTTTGTTCGTTTGGGAAAGATTCATGTTGTCTTGAAGACTTTTTGACATGTGTGCCAGTGTGATGCCGTGAACCCTAATAGACTGACCTAGTGCGGCCTCGGGGGCTCATCGACAGATGGCCTTGCCTACGTCATGCACTCAAAGACCTCGTAGTTCGACGCGACCAATGACTTTGTCTTGATGAGCAAAGATTGCGTCATGATTTTATTTTGACAAACCTAAAAGGACTGACCTAATGTCTCGGGGACTCAAAATGTGAGTTTTGCCTACGTAGCAAGTGCGCAGAGACAACGTAATTCGACAATGACATGGACCGATTGACTTGATTGACTTTGACCAGAGATGACACTGTGTTTGTGTTCGTCGAGTGGTCCGATGATTTGTTGTGGTTTTCTTCATGACGTTTTATGATTTTTAGGTCTTTGTTCAGGACATTTTATGATTTTTTTGTCTTTTTTCAGGACATTTTATGATTTTTTTGTCTTTTTTTAGAACATTTTATGATGTTTTTGTCATTTTGTCATTTTATGATTTTTTTTTGGTTTTTGACGTTTAAAAGGATCATGACAAATGCATATGACTGATGCCTACACACTTGAAATCAGGACAAACAACGGTGTGCTAGTCAAGTTGAATACCAATTGACAGATGATGACAATGTTGTTTGGCGTGGGAAGGACACATCCTAAAACAACGTGAGGACGATGACGATAATGTGATGAAAGTATGGAGGTCTATAGCTGGGCTAGGAACACAGTCAAGTAAAATTTTAGATAATGTGCTTGTATGGAATGAACTAGTGCATTTGGAATGACTTGGTTAGGACTAGATGGGATGATGATTATAATTAGACCGTTTGACAAGGGAAAGCCAAGATAGGTGACAGAGCATGAAAGGATAGGGGTGGCCTTGGTAAAAGATGGGAGACATGAGACTAATGGAATTGTCATATGATTTTCAAGAACTATGTTGTATAAGGACAATAAGACTATGATGGTCAATGACATGATGTTTCGTGAATCGGTATGTTGAAGGATAGACATATGAGTTTTCCAACTTGCCAATTTATGTGTGCGGTTTATGTCAAGACCAAGTGGTGGAGAAATAGATGGAAATGATAGGGTTTGAGTGGATATCAATGTCATGAGAGCATAGGAAATAGGGCTGACTTGCCCCCAAGTGTAAGAGTCCCACATAGACAATTTATTTTTGCCAGCGCCTATTTGCCAAGTTTTTTCATCATGGTACTTATCCGAGCTTTATTTCGGGTTTCACCAATTGGATGAAATTTTTTCTCTTTACTATTTTCTTGACTTTTGATTTTCTTTGGGTGTCACCAGAGCGCTTTGTTGCTAGGTTTTCCTTGAGGTATTGATTTTTAATTTTTTAATTTTTTGTATTTTACGATATGTGGATAGCTGGATGCTTTAGATAACCTTGGTGATTACCACAGATCAGCGGTGCAGAATGTGAGATTAGTGCCATGATATGCCAATAATAATGACCTTCTTGAAGGAGTTGTCTTATCGGGATCGTAGCACTTGTATACAACTGATCGATGTCATTGTGATCCTTTTTGATACTAGAGTTGGCCTTATCAAAATACGCACATCGCAATAGAGTGCCATGAGAGTCCTTGTGATAAAGAGTTGTTGCCATGATGTGATGGATTTGTGATGTAGGATTTTTGGACTTTAGGCGAGATGTAGGGTTATGATGAATGATGGTAGACGTGGAAAATTTGTTTGGACATTTAGATGAATCACTTTTGATTTTCCAAACTTGGTATGGTGAACGACTAATTTTGGAGGGATGGCATTTGGAACCAACATCTTTAGATGCCTTGCTTGATGACCATTTTGAAGGAGGTGGACATGTGTTATATGTGGGAGTCCTCTTGTATTGTGGCTCCACATTGTGATTGACTTTTGTATTTGACTTGGTGTCATTGTTTGATCCATCTTTCTTTGGAATCCATTTTAAATTCATTTGTCCACTTGTCCTTTTGTTTGATTCAATGGCCTTTGACATTTGATTTTGATATTTTGACTTGTAAGACTTTTGTTTTTGTTGGTCCCAAAGGGGAGGTTGATTCATGATAGAATGACAGTTCATGGTGTGGGTGGAGGGGGTGTTGGCAACAACCTTATGACAAGGATTTCTCATGGACTCCACTTTGACGTTTGTATTTAACAAAGTTGCCCCCAATATCGAGGAGGTACCACTGACATCGTTTGATTTGCTGTCTGAGGAATAACCAAGACCTTGATGTCTGTAATTTTCCTGAAGTTGTATTGGTTCAAGAATTCCTTGCTCGTGTATGCCTAGTCCTTTGCCTTGATATTGCATGCTTTGAAAGATTATGTTTGCGATGGGGTATTTATTGTTTTGAAAGCAAGATGCTAACCCATTATGATGTCTGTGGACACTGTGACTTGTAATATTTGCATATGCGAGAAAGCCTGCTCTGACAAAGATAGATGACCCTAGTTGATAACATGTCTTAGCTTCATTGTCATGTTGGACATATTCCTGACTAATATCTTTGGTCTGATCTTGCGACATGTCAGGTTTAGATGATTCTATTGGTGCTTCCAAGTCAATGTCAAAACCGTCTTGATGGTCATTATCATATAGTTCCATGAGGTTAGCTATAGCTTCATCATTTGCAAATATGTCCATAGTGGAAGATTCTTGTTCTGGAGGAATATCGTCTATGTGTCCCATGGAGGCAAGTGTCTCATCGTGGGAAGTGTCAATAGTCAAGGCTTTTATAGGGTCAGCGAGTGTTTGATCATGAATGGAATAAAGGTCAAGGAGTGGATCATTTTGGACTTCTTGTTCAATGGTAGGGTCTTGGTCGAAGATGGTGTTGTCATGGATTTGGAATTCTTGGTCAATGATGGGGTCCTAGTCAAAGATGGGGTTGTCATGAATGATATAGTTAGAAATAGAGTCGTTGTCAAGGAGAGGTGTGTTTTGGATGTCATGATTGTCTTGAAGGACTTCATGGATGGAATGAAAGATTGGGTCATGGGATGAACTACCTTGTTCTTGACATGAGGGTGACATTATAAGGTCATGCTTTGGGCTTTCATTTTGACATGTATCCTCAAGTTTATTAAATGGGATTTGACTTTGTACTATGATAGAATTTTCATGACTAGATGTGGCTTGTGAGGGGGTGATTTGAAAAGGATTAATGACCAAAGGACTAGGATAGGACGTGGGAACTTGGACTGGACTAGTATGTGAAGGACTAGGATAGGACATGGGTACTTGCATTGGACTAGTATGTGAAGGACTAGGGTATGACATGGAGACTTGGACCCGATATGACATGGAGTCTTGGACTGGATATGTCATGGAGTCTTGGACTGGATTAACTATTGAAGGACAAGGATATGACGTGGAGACTTCGACTAGATTGGTGTAAGGTTGATTGAAATAGGACATGGAGACTTGGACAGGATCAGTATGGTATGATGTGGGGACTTGACATGAGTTGGTAGATGGTTGATAAGGGATCACGGACTTGGAATGATTCATGGTGAAGAATCCAATCCGGAGAAATATGACACTTGGGTTTGATGGACTGTGGGTTGACATGTCAAGGTTAGGATGAGGGTGATAAGTAGACGTTTGTTGTGAATTATTGGTAGGATTCATGTCAAGTGACTGTTGATGGTGAGGGTAGATGGATGGTGGCAAAGTATTTATGTCAAAGCCTTGTGGTAACTTAGCCCCTTCATCCAAAAGCATGGCTAGATACCTTTGAGGGTCACGTAAGACATATTTTTTTACAAAGGAGAATATATCAGGATTTTTCTTTGCAGCTTCTATGTCTTTGAAATATACTCGTCCATTTTGGCCTCTTTGTATGAATGGCTCAAAAAAATTTAGTGATGAAGATGGCATGTTCACGGAAGATTGCATGTTCATGTTGTGAAATGGGTCGGAAAAAGTCCAATGTTGGTTTGTGTCATAAGTGTTATTGTCGATGTTAGGATTGGAATCTTGTCCAAAGTTTTCCATTTGTTGTTGTTGTCTTTGAAGTCGAGTCTCAACCGTAAAAGGGATTTTCTCAAATGAGGACGATGAGAATGACAACTAAATGCAAGGATGACACTAGCCTATGTTTTTCGGATTTTTTGGATAAAGGATGAAAATGCAAGACTATGTTTT